>JABXJD010000002.1:2772500-2900000 GCA_013375575.1 Percina caprodes | reverse complement strand
GAAATTCCCATGCTGGCAGAAGAATGAAAAACTGTGAAAGGCAGCTGCCTTGTTGCTGGGGCTGCAAAGCCTTTTAACCCAGACGTTCAGAAACCCTGGCTTTGGTGGACTGGAAAGCTGGCTGGCAGCTCAACAACATTGCATCTGCTCTGTTGTGACAGTTTTGCAAAAATATCAAATTCGGGGGGGGGGACATGACACTATTAACCAATTTCAAGTTAGTATAAGGCTTCAATGATGGCTGTGCAGAAATCTGCCTAGACAGTAAATTAAAAAACACCTTCTGTTATTTGTTTTGGTTCCAAATCCTACTCGTTTGAACATGCCAAATTAGGTTTTTTGATCGGAAGAAACTGAAAGTGTAAAACACATTTTTCTTACAGGTTTGACAAAAAAATATTAGGAGCACTTTGGACTTTAGTGTCTTGCTCAAGGACAGTGTGGAGAGGATGAGCTCAAGGTTCAACTTACTAACTTTGTGATTGATGGCAGACCCGCTCTACTAACTGAGCAACAGCTGCCCCTAATGAAAAATAAGATATGCTATCAGTACTAGATTAAATAAACAGGACTTGTTGAGATGGATTTCTTTATTTATCTAGCTGCAGAGAGTTAACATGGTCAGTGGTCCATGTAGAAATGGGAACACTTGGGTAATTTAATTTTTTTTTTGTAGTTTAAGATTGATATTTGCAGCAAAACACTAAAGATAAACACAAAGATATGTGTAGAGAAGGCATAGCAAAGAGAAGGAGAAATGAAGAAAGAGGGAGGGATGAGTAACTGAATGTACTTAGGACCTTCAGGCTGTGGTCAGAAGTTTGGCTCTAGAGCCTCTGGGCTGTTGAATGAGCAGACTGACGTTATGGGAGATGTGTCACCAAGACAAACACATCTCTGCTATCTGGTCTGAGGGGAGTATCCCCATCCATCTCATATTAAATCTCCTCACTCAAGGTCATATATAAAAGTAGGAGCAATATTTGCCTTTAAGCCCACAATCCAATCCAAGCACAATAACTCTACAGGGATTTGCTTTAGTTGCTTTGGTTACTGTAGTGACAGTTTAGGGGTTCACAGCCATACTGAATATTTGTGTTTTATTTATTTATACTCGTATACATGAACACGTTTAATTAATGCTGCTTCCCAGAGCAACTTCAAATCAGTGAACATCTATTAACCCTTGTGGGTCTGTAGGATGGTTTTTTTAATGTTTGAAAGAAAAATGATTTCTTCTAACTCAAACTCATTGGCCTTGGCTCATTTTCTGTAAAGAACATAACAAATAACTTATTTTCATTGACTGCACACGGTATACTCCCCCCTACACGTAACTATTACATATGTGTTTGGGTCTACTGGACCAGAGTGTATTTAACTGTTGGTGCAATGAAACTATGTTGTCTTTCTGCTCCTACTATTCCCACACAAAGTTACAAAATTGTTACATTTCAAGCACTTTCACCTGTTTTAAGTTCTCAGAAATAAGCACCAATAATTATAAAAAATCACGTTTATATTTCTTTTTCTTTTTTTTTTTTTTTAAATTGAATTTCCTTGTTTTCTCACAAAAAACAAAATTGATCATAATAAATGTGATCACACCGGGGTAAATAGCAAATATGAACCATAAACCATATGTTTATATCATTGGTAATTGAGCTAAAGTAAACATCTCTTAAGTAGTTTTACATACATTGTTATGGCTGTATTGATTTAAAAGCCTAATAATGTGGTTGGTCCACCAGACCCAGGAACATTAGCTGTGTAACATAAATATGAACACCACACAAGGGTTAATTAATTGACACAAATGCGGCATGCAGAATTGATTATTTTTATTTATGCCTTTTTATGTTTTCATTCTAGGGCTGCACAGTATGAGGAAAATATGCGATCATGTTATTACTATTGAATTAACAGATATTAAAATGTACTCAGTTCTGCCTTTTTGTTGCATTTAGTGTACTGTGTAAATACAACAAAATGCTTGTTGAATTAAAAAAACTGAATGGAAATTACTTCCAACAAGATTTCCAACACAAAAGGCACCATTTAATAAAAATAACAGTTACATTTCCAAGTGCAGTTTTCTGCTAATACTCTTTCACTCTAAAGAATCGCTGAGTGTCTTTCGCAATCTGTCACAGTTTTTCACAATGTGTTTATTGCACTTGATTGAAGTTGATATGGCGATGATACTAAAAATTATTATTATTATTTTGGTTCATACCCAAAATGCTTTCATTCACTGTGGTTGTTTGCCTTCCCAGAATGCTATGGTGTCCTTCAAAGAGCTCTGTGGCTTGACCCCGGCGGCCAACATGAAGCAGTGTATCCTGACGATGTCTTCCTGGCTGATGAACAGTGAGCGGTCACTGAAGGTAACAGTGGACCTGAGCGAGACTTACCCCACCATGGAAGCTCAGGGTCCTGTGCCTGAGCTGCTGCGCAAAGTGCTCAACGCCTATGACATGGTAAATAATCAGCACATACACAAAAGAGTGTATGTGATGCCGTCAGAATAATGGAAACCTTTATACTGTTGTTGTGATAGACTGGATATGGTAATACACAGATGAGCAATCTTTTGAACAAATTTTTCAGAAATTCCCGTTAAAATCACAATTGAAGTGCACATTCAGTATGCACGCCACGCATACATACATGCATCTTATACAGTTTTCATGTGATACTATAAAAATTTTATTAAAGTGTGTAACATCTCTCTAAATATCTACTTCAGGTAAAGATAAAATGCCAAAGCACTGGAAGATGTCCAGAGTACTCCCTAATGCTAGTTTGCTTATCATTTGATTTAAGTATTCGCACAGCTGGATGTGTTTTACTAGGCTTCTTAACGTGGCTGAAACCACCTATTTGACCAGTCAGATTGTCAAGCTGCAGATTCTCATTGTATAATTTGGCATGTCCTTCTCCACCCTGCCTCCTCTATTACAAAGAACACTGCATTTTTCCCCTCTTGACATTGGCACGGCCCAAAAAGGGGTTTAGAGGACTGTCTGTAATTATTTATCACCCACTGCTTCCTCTCCCCTCTTGGGCTGGTGAATTGGGTTATGAGCGAGGAACAAGGTTGTTGTGTCCATGCTGCTCAGGTCGTCGGTGCTCCTGCAGGACAGATGCAGCGAGCAGCTCCAAATAGAATCTGCCTGGGCTTTTATGAGGCCTGGCACTGGACGGGAGACCTGGCACTGTCAGAGCAACTCTCACGCTCAACTCTGCAAAAAAAGGGAGAGAAATGTAGACCCTGAAGCCATATTTTAGGGTTTTAGTAATTAGAACATGCATTCTCAGGTCTCATCACCTTTCCCGGCCTGTTAATTGTCCAGCACAAATGCTCATGTATGTTGGAATAATATATCAGTGGTTGGCTGTTTTCAAGGGAGATATTATTGCACAAAGTTACTAAACTAATGTACTGTACGTACGTAACCTATGATTTTGTCCTGAGGCTTTGGGCCTGGTCAGCTGAGGTTTTGTGCCTGCTGGCACACTCCCCTCTCAAGAACAGAGGACCCAGTGTGTGTGCACATGTGTGTGAGTACATGTGACTTCATGGCTGCCAACACCCGGCCATTTACTGTAGGATATTAGTGTGCAGTGCATGTCCTCAGTCTCCCCCCTCATGTGGGCTGCAGCCAGCCAGCATTGTTACCCTTAGCAGAACAAAGCGTCAGCAGCACACTGGAAGTCAGTTTCCAGCTCATATACACACATCCAGTACATATACATGTATTTATTTGCACAGGGATACGTTTCTATCATTGACTACATTCCACACAAAACAGTCACACTGGAAGAAATCCACTACAGTAGAGGCAGAGGTGCTACTTTCAAGACCAGAATGCACTGCAGCATTAAGACATGTTCCAATTAAGACTCTTTTTCGCTGGTGTTGGAAATATTTGCTCTCTGTCTTACTTTCACTATTGCTACAACTGTCACTTATACACTATGCTTACAACTCACAGTTCACAATCATTTAGGGGTTGGTGAAGAAACTTTTTGGACATGTAGGTTCATCAAATACTTAATGTGTTAGGCATCAAAGATTCTGCCTTAACGAAGGGCCGGTCCAAAGTGAGCTCACTGTAGTTCTCATAAGGATAGCAAAACAAGAAAAGACATGCACATGCACACACAGTATGAGAGTACACTCCCTGTCTCCCTACTAACAAGAAGTGTGAACCTTCATTAGCTTCCTCCTTAGTGCTGAAGGGCTGGTCCAGCTGCTCCTCACAAGCCTGTGGGATGATGTTTAGGGTTCAAACTACACAGTGTTGTGTTGGTCACGTGCAAAAGTAGAGGTGAAAATGGGACGTTGCATCTCGGAATATTACGTTGCTTGACATGCAGACATTTTATTTGCATATACTTAGAGCTTAAATACAGTTTATATAGTCTAAAAGACAGTTCCAGTCTAATCCAGGGCCATGTGTTTTAGATTGTTTGGAAAGAGTTAAACACTGGACTTATATTGCTGTCAGACTGCTTATAATTTAGCTTTTCACATGGATTTTATCTAGGCTTCGCTCGTACTTGTACACAAGGCAAAATAAATGTGAACTATGTTGTTTACATGGCTAATTAATCTGAAAGAAATTGCTTCCTCTGGTTATAATCTTACCTTAATTAAAGTAATAGACATTTACATGACAGCTACATTGCGTTAATTGTGTTTAAGCTGAATTGTTAGTGTGCCGGTAAACATAGCGGCAAAAAGCTCAGCCAAACTAATTGCTGTCAGTGACTAACAATGTGGCAAGATAGACACCTCTTCAGCAAGTTATTTGTGTGTTTCAATCTTGGTATTGCTCTTTGCTTTTTATTTACGGTATATACTTTAAAGATCCCCTGGCTTTTCAGGTATGACCTCGGTATGTTGCTGTGATCAGATGCATATTAACTACATGTCATCTTTGTCTTCTAGATGATTCAAACCAGCAGAACACTGATTGAGTCGGCTGACGTCGTCCACTCGAAGCTCACGCAAGCCCAGCGGGCAGGTACGCTACATTATGGGATGAGCAGAGTCCTCATCTGCAACATCCCCTTTCATTCTCTACATCATTTAGAGTGTGTTGATCACAACTGGGTGTGTGATCTAAGCTGATGATTTTGGTTTGCCCGCAAAATTTTTGTATGAGATACAGATTTGAGAAGATTTCTTAATTTCTGACATTTCAAAAATATAGCAGCAGCACCATGGAACAAAGCAGGAAAAGACAGATCACTCTGCTACTGAAAGGTTATTGACTGTATCAGGCAGAAATTAATTACCTTGCTGGCTTATTTCTTTCATTTTATTAAGATAACATAACAACAATCATAGACAACATCTGCTTTACGGTCCAGATGAATCACTGTAAGATTGCACATCTGCAGCCTTCAAACCTATTATGTGTCCTCCTACCTAATAAAATGAGCAAAGTGTATCTGCTGCTACTGCATCTCCATCAACAGCAGTGGCTGCTGTCGATAGAACAGGCCATCATCAGTGAGTCGGCACCAAGTAGTTATCATGTCAGTGGGCAGGTGAAAACAATCAGCCAGCCACACAAACAAAGGACTACAGGAGAAAGAGGACAGAGAGCACAAACATCCTTTGAGAGGATGAGAGTGGGAGTGATGGCAAAAAAGCCTTTTGTCAATGCAGCATTTAAAAAAAAAAAAAAGTGCTTTATGTAAGAGGTCCAACCTTTTTAGTGCAAAAAAAAAAAAGTAAGATAAAATTCACTATAAAATGATCATTAGGAGAGAAATGGCTTTAAATCAAGAAATCTTGTGGCTTGTCTCCTCCAGCCTCTTTGACATTCAGCACTAATTGTTCCTCATTTGCTTTGCTTCTCTACTACGCAGCAGTGCCACTTCTGAAGATTTCCTCAAATAGGAGCACAGAGTATGAATACTGACATCTTCATTTTGCATTTCACATTCTTGCTACAGGCAACCAAAGACCCAACTGAGACAAATGTGAAACCTACATATTCAGGTTTATTATAGAGCTTGCAATGCTGGTGTAAACATGGAAAGCCATTTGTTGTTTTTGGGTGTTGTTGTTTATGACAAACCCAAAGTAGACATGGGAGGCTCACTCACTGGCACATGCCAACCCAATGTCCTGAGGACGATATTGAATCCAATTGAAGCCCACTATGCCCAGCATTACTCCCTGGTGTCACACAGAGGCAGACATATGCTTCAGTCACCCCCACCACAACAAGCCAAGCTTGTATCCGTCCTGTACAGTTACCCTGGAATGTAGGTTGAATGCTGGGGCTTCAATCACAGAGCTTTCCCCTGCCTCTAAGGTTCCCCAGCGCAGAGCTGAAAACATCTTCAAAGGTGATGACTGCAGAGTTGTGCAGAGCTTAAACCACACACAGCCAGTGCTACACTCACAGCTGTGTTGGTAGCTGGAGACCAGAGGCTGATGCTCAGCTTACTGCTGCTGTCTGCTAAAAATGTTGTACTTTTCAAAATGTCAAATTTTTAAGAGCTACAGTAAGAAAATTAACCTGGTTTTGTGCCTTGCAAGTATGCTTGTTAAAAAATGTGAAAGGCCTTAAACGCCTTGTGGTTAAAGCTTTTTCTTAAAGAGCATGTAATCCTCAAAATCCAATTGAAGGGAAAACATGGAAATTCTTAAATTTGGAATTATAAGGTTTTTACGTAAGTGCAGCATTATGTAAGCATGATACAATGAGGCAGAGGGGACTCAGTTGCATGCCCAACATAGCACTTTCCCTATCGGCCACTCCCCTGCCCCCAGCATTAACACGCATGCCTTAAATTCAAACTGCCGCCAATGTCAAACGTACATAACTGTCATGTCTATTCATTGTATGCTTCCAGACATGCGTTGCAGTTAATGTAGTTTTATTGCGATAAGTGAGCCCTGAAAAGAAGAAAGGAAAAATTATGCCCTAGCACTGTTTTCCAAAATCCAATTACTAAGCGTGTAATGTGTTAAAAAAAAATAATAAAAAAATGAAATGTAACACTGTTAGCCTAAGGAAATATAAAGTAAGATTAGCTCAGAATACAAAACTGATTGAGTCTAACTGCATTATAAATTATTGTCCATTCAAGTGTACAGAAGCAAATATGAATTTGTATCAGTGCTTACAATGCTTGAATATCATTTAAGAGAATTTCAAGACAGGAAAAATGCTTGATGGAGAAATTGTGATGCTTGATACTGCCTCAATAAATCATCATTTTATCCCATCTTTCAAAATAATCTAAGTAAATACTTTCCAATATTGATGTAGACACTTCTGTCCCATTCCTCTACTCAGCGTGCTCTCTGTGCCCTCCATCTGCTTCCTGTCTCATCAAGTCCCTGTTATCTCTATATCTACTTCTGCTTTTGCTCGCATGTATTAAAAATTCTCTAATAATGGTCCCGTTAAGTTTGAGGTCTAGTCTACTGTACGGTTAAGTACAAATGGAAAAATGTACTGTATTTATATAGCCATATTAAAGGTGCTCTAAGCGATATTGGGTGACGTAACTTCTTGTTGACGTTCGAAGTGTACGTAGCTTGCCCCTCCCTCCTCGTCATCCCAAACCCTTCCCCTTCCCCCCCAGTCCCTGGGCTGTCTACAGAGATTGTATTTTTTTACAGTGTGTTCTGGGGACAGGCAGCTTGCGGATAGTGAGGAGATTTGCTGTATGTGACAACAAATGTTTTAGCCTAAAACACGTGTGACATTGCTTAGAGCACCTGTGTTATGCTATGTCGTTCATAAAAATGTCAGAGCTGCTGGAGATTGTGTGTAAAACTGCTTTAAAAAGTGCTTGACCTTCATGATGCTTAATATGTAACAAGTAGAAAGGTTGGGAAGGATGAGCTAAGTGACTTCAATCTAAGTTTACAAGTTGAAATGCTACACACAACAACAATCCATTCCCCTAAATGGGCTTTTGTCTCCCTCCTTCTGTTGCCTTGGTCTTGTTTAGCTTGTGACTTAGTTCATTCTAAGCATTCCTTATCCTCTAGAGAGCAGAAACACAACAGAGGACATTGGGATGAACTCGACCCCCGACAAAATGCTGCATCTTTGTTTGTGATGGCAGGCAAAGCATGAATCTACAGATAAGACAAGAACTGAATCTTTAGAACGCATTTTATTAGCCATATGATTATGTAGAGACTGAGGATGACAATAGCAGTAGCCTGAACACAGACTTAAAATAAGAGAGTGGAGGCATACAAAGAAGGAATTGGTGGATTTGCATAGAATTGAAGGGTTTGTCCTTATGATTGATCCGGACGCCAAAGGTATAATTTTGGTGTAATGGCTGGGAAGTGGTAAAAAGGTGCTATTAGAGGACAGGCTGTCAGCTTTGGAGAAGGGCGTGCGTGCGTGCGTGCGTGCGTGCGCGTGCGTGCGTGCGTGCGTGCGTGCGTGCGTGCGTGCTTGTGTGCGTGGCCTTTGATTGGACCTGACACGTTAGCCCTCGCCATACAAAGTGTTCCCTGCCCATCAGCAAAACACTTTTGTAACAAAGCCATATTCAAAATGACGTGCAGGCTGCAGTTTGAAATGAGTGACCTGAACTAACATCTTACCTCCTAAATTGCCTTTCATTTTAAATTCAAGCAACATGGAATGAGTGGTACATTGACAGATTCACTTCTCACACAATAGGAGAAGAGAAAAGGCAATGCAGGACAGTTTGGGGTTGCTGTGGCTCTTACTCCCCTCTCCTCTGTCCTTCCTGTTCAATTTACGCCTGGTCATTATTGCAGCTAATCAGTTTTAATTTGGGCAGTGAAGCTGACCTGTTGATGAGAATGGAGAGGTGCTGGATGATCCCTCCTGGGCACTATTGATGGCTCGCCACACCTCTAATGGGGGAGCAGATACACAGCTGGGATGCACACTGTGGCACTTCCAGATGCTACCACTGTGTGTTTGTGTCTGTGTGTATACTCTGTACACTAGCTTATGTGTCTGCCCGCATATCTAATCGGTATGTGTATGAAGATCACAACTTCCACTCTTTCTCCTAACTATCATTTGCTCCACTAGCTTCTAAAAAGATTTTCTCAATTATTTCAGCACTTTTTTGAACATTTTAAACTAGACTGATGAACTCATCTGAGCTATAGATGCTGGGCTTAGAGGATGGGCTTAGAGGTATTAATAGCATGCATCTCTGTGTATTAGGTTGTGAGACGTTCAGGTGTGTTTTTTGAATATAGCCCTGTATCCTAACTTGAACAGGTGCAAGCTCACGGTATTAGTTTGGGGGCTGCTGCCTTCCTGCAAGCCTAACTGTGCATATTTATTGATGTCCCCCTCCATACAAAGATTGTCTTTTGACCACTCCTGCTTTGTTAGTGTGGTTTCACTCCATAACCATGGAAATCCAAGGGATAAAGACATATCCCTCACGAATCTTCTTTGGCTTTATACTGTTGTGTGTGTGTGTGTGTGTGTGTGTGTGTGTGTGTGTGTGTGTGTGTGTGTGTGTGTGTGTGTGTGTGTGTGTGTGTGTGTGTGTGTGTGTGTGTGTGTGTGTGTGTGTGTGTGTGTGTGTGTGTGTGTGTGTGTGTGTGTGTGTGTGTGTGTGTGTGTGTGTGTGTGTGTGTGTGTGAGAAACACTAAGCTGGCTGTATGTATCTCATTCTCAATCCTTACCATATTTGTTTTCATCATTACTGTTCATCAAATTTTCTTTGGAGATTCTGTTTGTTTGTATTATTTACTTTCCTTCCTCTCTCTCTCTACTTGTCTCTTTTTCTGTGCATGTGTGTTTGGAAGATAAGAGCTTTTGCTGCAGTATTCTTTAAAAAAGCAACATCAACCTTTCTGCAGAGACTGTAGGGCTTTATTGAAGGGTGTGAGAGTGTTTTTGTGTCTGCATGTGTGTGTGTCTACTCAAAAAAGATGTGTTGTTGTCCCCTTAGTCCTCCTGTCTGTCTAAGAACTGATTTATCTCTCTCTATCTCTCTCTCTCTCTCTCTCTCTCTCTCTCTCTCTCTCTCTCTCTCTCTCTCTCTCAAAGGATCCCGTCTCTCCTTTGGGCCCACATTTTGTTTAGTACTATGGGTTTAAGTGATTGTAAGGAACAGCAACTGTGTGACTGTTGGGGAAATGAAATGCTTAATAATTAGGAAATTAAAAGCTTGAAGAGGCTGTATTGCGATGTGTTGCCTCCAGCTTATTTCATCTCTTCTTCAGCTCACTGTCTGCATTTCTCCCCTTGTCCTGTGATCACCTTGGCTCAGCTCTGCACCAGCAGCAGTCCATTAACTACACCAGATTACAAGATGAAATCAGCCCTAAACCCTGTTAACACAACTTCTGGCTAAGAAAGAGATATTCTGCAGTGGTCTTACATTACCAATTATATGGAAATTAAAGAACCAACATGACATCATGACTTTGCGTAAACATACACGCTGACTTTCTTAAGCTGAATGGCATGTTATTTGTGCGCATTTGGAGGCCAAACGGCGTTGATAAACACGCTAAAAAGCGAGTATGCTTCTTAATAACATGCCAATAACAGCGCACAACGTGTCATACACCATTTCATGAGATCAATCTGAAAGAATAACAGGTGTCCTGACTCTCATTTTTCTGATGTGCACTGAATGATCAGAGATCATAATTTCTGTATTTACTTCTTGACCTCTTGATCTGTTTTAAGTGTGCTTTAGATTATTTTGGAAAATGTTCTTTTGGTGAGTGTCAAACATACAATTATGTAAAGTTTCTGAAATTACATTTGTGGTACATTTTTAAATAATTAAATGTTCTTTTTTACGCTGACCTTGCCTTGGTGCTTTGAATTGTATGAGAAGGCCTGTGTATATGTACACATTTCAATTTGACCGCTTTCAGACAATTCAGAAACGGATGCAAATCTATGGTAAGGAAAGCCTTAAAACATTTTGTAGCTGCCGGGCACCTTTTTGAGAATGGGGGATAAGCTCACCTCCCATCTGATGACAATGTATTTACTGTTTATTGCAAGCATATTTACCCTTGATCCTATCTGCTCAAGTGTAGTTAAAAATGCTCTCCTTACCATCAATCCCAGGAAATGTACTGGAGAGGACAATTTGGACACTTATTTTCATAGGCTCTTATCCCATATTATCTCAGAGCAAATAACTCATATTTTCAGTCTTTCAATTTCCAGTATAGTTCTCAGTATTTTGAAAATGGCTCATGTTGTACCCCTACATAAGCATGGTGATAAATACAATCTTAACAACTATATACCAATGTCCAAACTGCCATGCCAGTCAAAGTTCTTTGAAATGATCAATTAAAAGTATTTCTGTCTAGAGCCTCCATTTTAAGTCCATTTTAGTACAGTACTACAACTGCTATTACGTTGACGACATTGTATCAGCCTTAGATTTAAAAAAGAAAAAAAGCACTGTGCTACACTAGCTTTTGACACAGTAGATAATTTGCTGCTCTCACAGAGCTGCTCTTTTTGGCTTTGATATTAATGTTTGTAATTAGTTTAAGAACTCCCTATCAGGAGACAACAATCTGTTAAACTGGGAAAAATTCTGAATTTTTAACAGTAACAAAAGGTGTTCCACAGGGCTTAGTCTTAGGTCTAGTTCTTTTTACCATCTATAGCAATAATATAATTTAATCTTTAGGAAACTGTCATGCACATCTGTATGCGGATGACACAGTGCTGTATTATGTTGCTGATTCTGTTAAATAGCAATTGAAAACTTACAGTGTTCCTTTAATATTCTGCAAGAACCTCTAAGAAGACCTAAGACTTGTACTAAACACTGATAAAATGTTGGCTATTTCCACACAAAAAAACATCTCCACCTTTTTTGTAAAAAAAAAGGGTTGTCGAAGCAATTGTCATGTCAGTCTTGGACTACGGTGATGTAATTTGTAGACATGCATTCACTTCATGCATGCATCCTCTTCAACTCTCTAGTCTCAGCCTATCACTCTGCCTTGAGATAGCCGGTCATGTCTATGGTCCACATCATTGTATTTTATATGAAAGTGTTGGGTGGTCTTCTCTCGAAGAGAGACGTGGTACTCACTGGTATTTTAGCTTACAGAACTTCTGTGTTACTCTGGGACATTATGAGACTTGCTGACTGGCTTTTGCTTCCTGTTCCACAAGCTCGGTCTGAACTTGAAAAACTGCTTTTAACTTTAGTGCACCTGAGTTCTAAAACAAATCAGAGCATGTTCTTAAAATCAACTCACTTGTGCCTTTTGGTCAATTTAGACAATTTTTGTGTGGCTTTTTTTGTTGTTGTCTTTGTAATTACGCTATGACATTGCAAATGGGGGCAGCCCCTCAATGATTTTTCTAGTTTAAATAAAGTTTGGTTTAATGAATGAATTTACACATATGTAGGCATTTGTGCTTTTGAGCCCTGATCAGGATACTCTCTAAGAACAAAAATATAACTTAAATATAATTTTCATTTAATATTAAACCAAAGAATTGTATTATTCAATAATATATGTCTCTGTTATATGCATGTTAGAGACCGTTTGGTATTTATGGAATGGACCACTGGAGAAAAATAGGGGAGGGTCATGTCTTTTTATTCTTCGTTGAGGGGAGGGTCATCCTTTTATATTCATGAAAACAGCAACATTTCAAAGTGGCTTGTTTGGGGCATATTTTTCCATGTAGCTCCATGTAGTTCTCAGTCTCGGCCCCCATCGCTAGCAGATGGGTCCCTTCCTGTGTTGCTTTGTAGAGACTGTGCAATTTCCCAAACTGAATAAATCCCGCCCACACATATAAACAAACACACAACTGCTTTGCTAGTTCCATCGTGTTGCAACTAAGAAATCTGCTGAACAAATAATTGTATTCATTAGCATGATTGCTGTACTGTTTAGTTAAAAAAACATCTAAAACACCAATATACGAAAACATAGCGGCCCATACGCAAGCTTTTATTTTGAAAAGTCGAAGCTTGCAGACAGACAGCCAGGAGGGCATGAGACGGGAGGTCTCCAGACTGCAGCCATGCTCGACTCAAATATCCTTTCGATCCTATTGATTATTTGTGAAATTGTGCAAACAACAGCTTTTTCAAGTCATTTGAGAAGGAAGGAGTGGTAGCATGCAAGCTCCCAAATGGAGTTTTGGAAAATGTTCAGCTTTGGTAGGTTTCTGTGCTAAAATATGCAATGACTAAGAAGCCTAGTGACGAGTCCATAGCAACCAGTTCATGTGTTGAATTTGTTATTACCCAGTGTGCTTTGTTGAATGGCCTCCATGTTGTATTGTTTTATTTCATGTAAATACTAGTTTACTAGAGGAGTAATTTAGTATTTGAAGTAATGCAGTAATGCAAGAAGTGTGCATTGAGTTTCCATACTGAAATGCCCAAATGTGTAACATGAGAAGGCAGAGGTTAGTCATGTATATCAAGGTTGTAAAAAAACAAGCGCTATCTGTACATTTTTGCCAAGTGCAAACCAGTAGGTTATATTATTATTGTTATTATTATTATTATTATTATTATTAAATGTATTATTGCCAAAAAGAGGGTCAAGATTTATTTATTTTTTTTACTAAAGACTCCAAAACTCTTCCTGTGGCCCCTTAAATAATACACAAACAGTCTGTTATCTCTTCCCTTTGAGCAAGGGTTAAGTGTAGAATTATTTTTAAAAAACAAGCTGCCACAGGGCTGATGTAATTCTCCTGCTCTCCAACAAAAATCAATTTAATGAAGGACTTCTCCTGACAACAGTGGAAGTGGAGGTATCTGCCTACTAGTCACTGAAAATAGCTGAAGACTAAAGAAGCAATGACTTCTATAGATGGGCTTTTTGTGAATTTTAGCATATTATGTGTATTCAATGTCATTGCAATAAATCAAAGCTGGGGTGGCATAAGGTCAGTTGTCAGGAACCGCCTGGCAAGCAGGCTGAGACATACAGCTTTAGGAGGAGTTTGTTCTAAAGCCCAGAAGATTAGTAATGGTCTGTGTGGGCTAAAGAAAGCTGGATCTACTGATAGACTAATTAAAGGTTAGCCTGCGTTGCATAACTTCAATTTTATCCCCATTAGCAATGCAGCACATTGTATGGTAAACTGCTAGATGTCTTTTGTCTTTTGTTTTTTTTATTATTAAGAACAGTTTGGTATTTTATCTTGACTTACTGTTAATGTACTGGAAGCTAGAAAGGTATTTTGATGTCCAGACATTTTATAGCTGTCTAAAAGAACAAATCTAGAGGATTGTCCATCCTTGTCTGAGGTATGCACTCTCTGTAAACCTCCTATATTTAAATATGTTTGTGCTCTGGCTACCTTCCTACAATGCACAACAGATATGCTTTTAAAAGGAAATGCACATATTTGTACACATGCATATATATGTATATGTGTATACATACATAGAGATATATAAATGTATATGTACACAAATTCACGTATACACATAAAGTTAGGTTTGGGGCAAACAAATTACAATAACGAGAGATAATACAGACATACATTAGTCAAATCCAAATTCTGTAATTAGGTTTACGTGAAGTGAAGTGTCTGTACACTTAGTTTTAATTTTTATAGAAATACATTAGTCTAAGATCAACTTTATCTTGCTGAAATGTAATTTTTGCAATGCAGTTTTGTTTTTAGCTTTACAGATATAAAGTTTATAATGTGTATTTACATGTAATGCACAGTATGTGTCTGTGTCTGTGTCCAGGTCTGGACTTCCATGAAGACCTGCATCGCATTGGAGCAAAGGAGGGTCTGAAAGGCCGCAAACTTCAGAAGGCCATGGAGAGCTACGCTTGGAACATCACTGTCCTCAAGGTGAGATGGACTGCACTACACCTGGCATGTGTCCTTCAGCACAACAAAGACCCTTATAATTGTACTACTCTATATATGTCCAGTTTGTGTAAAGTACTGGCTAATAACTTTGATGAATGTCAATTTGTGAGATTATTTTGGAGACTATAATCAGCTGGATAAGCAATCCCAGATTGTGTTTGTGAGATAACTACATGGTGTCTTAAGAAAGCTCTCTGGGATAATTGCGTTGGCCTCCTCTCTAATCCCTTAATCGCTTAATTAATTGCTGTTGTTACCAAACACACTTTTATTTATTTGCTCAGTTATCTATCTTGACAAGACATGATAGGATTGTTCACACTTGTTTGTAGACACACACATGCTGCACTTTTATTCCTCATATGGGTACATTGAGTCCCTTGGACTTGCCTCTAAGATGATCCTCAGTAAAATGTATTCTTGTCCCTGTCTGCCCCTTGACACGGGGAGATAAGGTAAACCTCATCTCATTGCCTCTATGAACCACGGTGGTAATGCCAGCACTGATAAAACACTACATTGCAAAGTAAGGACAGAGCAGCCAGGATATTTTTATCTCATCTCATCACCCTGAAATCATTTAGTATTGAGTGAAGAAGCTTCCTTGGCTGAGCTTTTTGCTTGAGTGCCAGGCTAGGTAAATGTTTGATTGCTTGATTCTTCTTTGGCTTTTCATGTCTGTCTTTTCAGATAGAAAGATTTTTCAATTAACTGATTAATAGTTTAGTCTAAATGTCCAGAAAATAGTAACCAGAAATCATGTGACATCTTTAGATTGCAGGTTTTCCCAACTAAGTGTCTGAATAGATTTCATTTACAATTATATAAAACCGGAAACAACTGGGTTGATACAGGACCTCAATGATTAAATGATTATCAAAACTGTTACCGCTATGCTTTGACTAAATGTTTTAGCACTAGTGAAGGTAATTGCTATAACACTAATAAATCAGTGTTAAAGGTATTTGTGTCTTGCCTTTTTTCCTTGCACTAATACAGCAGCCGTATGTGCAACAGTGAGGTTTATCTTAAGTACGCTTCATTGCACACTTAAGAATTGGGAAACGCATGTGCTTAAATAGTTTAACAGGTGGACACTCACATAATCCCTTTCTCACCCGCACTCCGTCTTTACGCATAAGCCCTGAACTCCTCCCATCCCTGCTTTTTCTCTCTGAACACGCACTTCCCTTTTTCGTCCTTCCCTAGTCTAATTTCTTTGATGAGCCACATTCTCAACAAGAAGCATCTTGGTGTCAACATAACTCCTCCTCTTCCTCCCCCTATTCTTCAATTGTAAGCTGCGTCTCATACTGAACATTTGGTGAACGCTTGGTGCATGTTTGCCTAGGCTGGTTGCCATGCACAGTTATTTCACCTGTCATCCTCTTCAGATCCTCAACAGGCCTATACACACTCACTGGTAGATGGTGGGGAAGCTATGAGGAAGTAAGAGTGAGAGGAAAAAGTTGCCTATTCTCTCTGTTTCCCAAACTCCCTCTCCACCCTTACTTTGACAGTTATAGTCAGATCAGAGCTGTCATGGCGAATAAGGGGAATTCTCCCGTTTCTACCAGTCATACTAACCTGTCACTTATTGTACCTCACTGCCAAGAGAAAAGCAAAACCAGGGAGACAGAGAGAGAGGCTTTGAAGTGTAAAGCATATCGTAGTTCCCTTTTAAGAAGAATAACAGACTCCAAAATAATATTGTTTCTTGTTGTCTCCCAAATCATAGATTTCAAGCTCAGTCTCATTTTGTCTGTTTTGTTCTAGAAATATGATGGTTCAAGTATTTAGGCATTTAAATGACAATTCAATTCAATTTAAGATTCATGGATCTCAGTCCTGCTAATGCTCCACTGTCTCAAACCATTCTCTATCTACAATCTTAAAATAATATACAGTAAAGGCTGGTAATTGAGTGTCCAATATCTATCAAGGGAATAGACAGGTTTTGATAACCAAGTAGGAGATCAGGAGAGATTTTAATGAGGGCATAGTGGTTGGGATTTGGTGGCTGCTTGCTTGGCTTAGCCCCCTGTGGATAGCTTTAGACCAGCTGTAGGGGTGAATGTACCCAAATTCAAGTGTCTTTGTGATTTGGCTCTGGCAGCACAGAACCGGCTTCTCACTGTCTTATTTTATGCCTGGTGAGTCATGACTTACATAATTTCAGTTTTTTCAAACATATGACTTATTCATGCTTGTGTTTTGCGTGCTGGAGTGGCTCAGGTAAAAGGCCACTTGCAGTGTATTAACATCACCTGGAAGTAGAGTGTTGTGGGCAGGGCATCACCTTTTTCTCATACAGCAGTATGTCACACTGCTGTGCCTTCTGGCACTGAGAACGTCATCTCTTTCACCATTTACTACGCACTTTAGTCTGGTGCAGAACGGGTCAGTCTGTACCTCTTCATAGGGATGTTAACTTAACAAGCTGTCACAGCGGGTCAGACAGAGTCCAGAGAAAAGTTCAGTGGGAGGGAGGGAGGGAAAATGCACAGATATACAGTTGAGAACTGTCTTTAACTTGCTTGTGAACATGATGTTGGAGAGATGATGGAGTAAAGAAAGTGTTGGCCCGGACACGATGAAAGAGATGACAATGCTGTCTGAGGAGAAGGGTCAGGTATTTAAGAACTGTAAAGTTGGAGAGACTTTGTTAAAGCATGTGGTCAGATTTTTTTCTTCTTTCTTTGGGCCAATTCTAACAATACAAGCACCTCTTACAAAGAGAAAAAAAGAAGCCTGTGGAGAAGACTACCACATTTCCATATGGCAGAGACGGCTAGCTTAAGGTGGCAGGCAGCCATGGCAGTGGCCCAGATTTGACTTTACAGTGCTGTAAAGCAGGATGCCTGCCCTGACCACTTCCTGCACATATGGCAGGGCCAGGATTCATCTCTGCGGTGCTCCTAAATAAGGAGCAGAAATGTAGTATAACGTTATCACCATATAACAGCAATATTCAGTAGCTGAGTGAATCTGTACAAAGGGCTGGCAGGCAACCAAAGACCTTAATTCAGTGGCTTTATACTGCCCCCCTCTGCATCTCATATGTTAATGCACAATAAGAAAAAATCCTGTACCACTTTAAGCTGATGGTTTGCCCCTTGTGCAATTTTTATTTAACAAGCTTAAGGTCCTTTTGAGATTAAACTCTCTTTAAAAAAAAAAACTAGGACAAAAATGTAGCATAAAACTAGATTATGTTATCTAACTCAGATCTTGATTCAAATTAAAGCTGCAGTGGGTAGAACCTCTCCAGAATTTGAAGAAGAGTGAGCTCTCTTTCTGCAGCTCAGCCAATAGGAACACTCTTTTTCTCTGAAATGACCTGTGATTGGCCAAAGTCTTCCGCAACGGCTAGATTTTCTGAAGCCTAAATACAGAACCAAGAGGAGGTGCAGAAGTCTAGTTTTCTCTCAGACCACTTGAGTTACAAAATGCTGAAAGATTATTATGGAATTATTGCACAATGACGCCAAAAACAAAGTGTCTACCCAAGCTTTAAAGCAGCCTTTAAGAAATGGATATCAAATATGTTTTGTTCTATTTTTGTAACCTTTTAAATCTGATATCATAACGTGTTAACAAAGCTGCTTCTCTTTCTGTCTCCTGTATGTCTCAATCTCAGGGCCAGGCAGACCTGCTGAAGCATGCTAAGAGCGAGTCACTCGACACTCTGCGTCAGATCTACTGTGCAGCTCAGTCCTGTGGTCTCAGTAAGAACGGAGCGGCTTCGCCACAGCTCCAGCACCATCCTCACCACCAGCCACAGCAAGTCCACATACAGCAACAGCCTCAAGCCAAGACCCACCCACAGCCTCCTCCACTGCACCAGTCCCAAACTCAGCCCCAATCCCAGGCAGCACCTCAGGCTTATCTTCATCCCCATCCCCAGCTACCAGCTCTCCCTCTGGTTCAAACTGTTTCAAAACCACCGGCCTATACTCAACCACCACCCCTACCACAATTTCAGTACCAGAGCCAGGAGCAGAGGGCAGCAGTCCCTCTGGACGCCAACTGTGAGAAAGAGATGGTCAGTGGCGATCCTGTGGGATCATGCTGACCCGCAGCCTGTGCCCACAGAGAATCCTACCCAAAGAGAGACAGACAGGTCGAGATGGAGAAGCAGAAGGGTGTCGAAGAAAATCTGGAGGCCAGTAACGAAAGAGAGATGGGTGAAGTGGCAGAGAGAATTAAAGAGATGATAATGGTGAGGAAGACTCGTCGTGTTAGAAGTGAGACACAAGTCTGAGAGCAGGTTTGAGTTGGCTGAAGTTGAAAAGAAGGAGATACCTCACACTTCATAAAAACTATAGGAAGGATAAAGATCATGTTTACTGTCATGGATTTGGAAGATAATCATCCATCTGAGGCAGGAAGTTTAGGTCTCTTCTGTCTTCTCTCTTGTGAAAAGCCAAAACGGTAAAAGCTGGTAACAAACGTCTGGTGTGTGTTTCTGCATAGGAATGTGCTCAGCAGTTGGATATCCCTGTCTCTCTCTTTGGGTATTGCTAATTACATGCCCCTCAGTTATGTTCTCTAGCTCTGTGGGTACAGGCTATACCTCACTACATGTCTTTGAGCTTTTATTTTTTCAAGCTCATGCACTCTTCCTCTGCCATCTTAGACGTAAAAGCTGAGTGCAAACCCTCACTCCTTATAATGAAGAGGATGCCATTTCCATTTTAAGTGCACAATGTAGAGCAGTATCACAGATGTCCATTTCAGCACAAACCAGGAAGCTGTAGAGCCTAAATAGAAAAACCAAACTACACCTGTTGATATGATGCTCTTCTTGCACCCCTTGCTGGTGTCGACCTCCATTTAGCCCGGTGTCATTCCATAGGATTTAAGTTCTTTAGCATTCCTGAACTCTCCCCACAGGGTCTTCTTCTCTCCTCGCCAGGGGCTGTTGTGACGTTACGTGATTCGGTGTTTTGGTCCCCAGGGTGGAGCTAGCCCACATCTGTAAGTGGAGGAGATCACCAGCCAATCACGACTGGACTACTTGACCCTGCTTGTTAGAGGAAACATGCTACTGCTGTCAATAGAAACAAAACAAAGTGAATATAGATGTAAACTGTATGTAAAATGTATGAGGGGAACATATATTGCTAAAATAATTATTGCAGACACGGACATTGATGATTGATATTATAATAATTGTTGTTAATTCTATTGATATTCTGATTCTTTTTTTAACATTACTTCCACATATACAGTGATTTGACACATGATGTTGTGTGGTGCAGATCAGGAGAACCAGTTCATGTGGGACTGGAATGAGGGATGACTGGTTAGCGCCACAACACAAGTGTCAAATAATAAACTTGACATGTGGTTCACTGCAAAGTGAGTGTGGATTCTGTAAAAGCTCCTTTAAGTGGCCCATTAAAACTGGCTTCATTGTTTATTCTGTGTCCTCTCGTTCATTTCTCTTTAATGGCTTCTAAATGAGGATTCGTGCAAATGTAATTCATAAGAATGGTGAATATGCCCATTCTCTGTCCCGTGTATCAATCAGTACCCAGACTGATATTTTAGTGAAAATGATTTCAGAGATTGACTTTGAGTGAAGTGACTTTTTCGATCGCATTCAAACATCGCTAGCGCTTTAGAGCATTTCAAAACCAGCTTTCACAGCTAATCTGAAGAAATCGATAAAAAGCTTTGATTGCTTTTTCATACACTGTGATGTGTTCATTCTTCTGTTCCATTCTAAACAATAAACAAGAAGGAGGCCAGTTATTTGGTAATTGAGTTTGTTGTTTCAAAGCAAGGTTTCCTGTTGTCCATCAGATGGCAACAGATATTAAGTAAATGAGAATGAAAAGATGAAAAACCTCACTGAAAGTCCTAAATTGCTTTCAATAGATATTTGTCATCATGATTACTTATGAGTGCCGGTATTCTACGGTTTATAAAGCAGATTATGTGGGAACAGCAGTCTAGCTAAGAGTAGTCTCGCTTTGCCAGAACCTCCTTCAAAGCACATGGCCTTCTGAAAAAAAGCTAAAAGTTTCTGGGGTTTTTTTCCAAGTAAAAGCAAATTCATCAACACTGTTCACCCACCTTTTGTAAGAGAGAAAAAAGCCAGACCCTCATTAGCATGACTTTTGAATGATTTTGTCATTAGCACTGAGGAGGCATCTGGGCTTTTTTATATTTATATTTTAGAAGTCATAGGACACATTAGTTAATTGACTTCCGTCCTTCACTCATCAAAATGGTATGTCTGCATAAACCTTTTGCATGCAGCCACAAAGAAATAGCTGTTGTTCATTAAAGGTCCAGAGAAGTTTCCTTGGAGATGCTCTTCTGCAGGAAACTAATTAATTGCAAGGAGCATCACATCAACCCTTCAAGAACAGAATTAGTGGTTTTGTGTTATGTTCGTGGTTGGCTTGACTGACGTCCATTGGTGTGGACACCACACAACAATATAAAAGACATTTCTTGTTCCCCCGGGAAGATCAGATACCTCCCCTTCACACAAGCCAGAAGATGCCGTGGTTCCCCATCAACTTCCAGAAAGCCGCTGGGATGGACACATCTAACAAGGTAAGCCACTTAAATTTGATTTCTTTTTTATTTAGAAGCTAACATTCAATTTGTATGGCATTGCACATTTGTGGTTTGTAAAGTTGCATAAGGGTGGTTACTAATTTATGGGTAAGTGAGTCTTTCAACTTAAGATTTATTTATATATACCAAGACAGGTGGCTTACTTTAAAGCATTAGTGAGTAACTGTCTTTTATTACTGAACGTCCGTTACATTAAAGCCATTGCCAAATGAGTTGCTACAAAGCTAATTAAGACTATCAGCTCCACACAATTCTCTCTTTATTTCTCAGAGTGGCTATGTTCAGAAGATTGTTGTCCGTCGACTTTCGTGCACAGAAACTCCAGTGAAGATAATTACCTCTTCTGAAGAGTCCATTATGTTTTTTTAATCCCCCGTGTCTTCCTTAGCTACTAGTAGTTGCATGGAGTAGAGGTGGGAGCTGTGCACGATCACAAAAGGCTCATGTGGACTCGCCAACAGTTTTGTTGTCAGTACTTATAATTCCTAACGGGGGGAGATAGAAAATACTCACTATAGCTTTAATGTGTTGTGATGCATTTTTTTGTGTTCATTTTATTAAATACTTCCAGTGAATCTAAGGATTTTTGTTGTGCATTTGTTGTGCGTATTTACAGTATAATTAACATTGACATTGTTTCACCATGTCGTTGAGATCCTAATTTACATGTCCACGTGATTAAACCACAGAACTTGGGTTGCATTTAGAGGGAACTGCAGGGCGTCCTCTTCTACAAAACGTACTCTGTTCAAGGGATCAATAATGATCATAACTGGGACATTTTAAAAACACCATTTGAGGGGTGAGGCATGAGTCATTGGTAATCAATGTTATTGCATATTATTTTACCTAGTTCTTTGTAATTTGTATTTTCTATGTATTGTTTTTATATATTGTGTTTTTTTTTAACCTCATCTATAGGACAAGGGCTGTCAATGAGCCTACAGGCTACATACGCCTCTCTGTTCTTATGTGTCGGTTTTTATAAAAACATTATTTCTCTAGGACTTATGCCCAAATTAACAATGATGTGAACTTTACAAAAAGATACATTGTGTTCTTATGCCTGCAGATGATATTTGAGTATCAGTTCGTTTGGGTGTAAACTAATCTCTTTGGCCCAACAGAAAGTCGTGGTGCTGGTTTTGATGATGCTGCTGTCTCATCTGGCCTGTGATGCTCACAGCATGTCTGAGTGCTGCAGACAACCTGCTCGCTCCTGTCACCTATATGCATTGCTGTGTCGCTCCGGCAGCAAGAACTTAGGTGGAACACTCACAGGAGATGCTGCCGCTGGCATCCTTACTCTGGGTAAACGGAAAGATGATGAGCATCTCGTGCAGAGCCGACTCCAACAGCTCCTCCAAGGCTCCAGGAACCAAGCAGCAGGGATCCTGACTATGGGGAAGAGGACTGAAGAGAGGGCTGGAGACTGGTATATGGACTGGATGGCTCAGTCAGGATATAGCATCACAACGCCACTGCCTGTTTTAAGCTAAATACCTTAAGGCATAAGTACACTGGGACTCTGGAAAAATGTAATTGGATTTATTATTATTAATTATTATTATTTTGTACGCTCACATAAAAGTATTTTGTGATTTTCTTTGAACTGTGCCTTTTTGAATGTGATTTGTGATTTGATCAGGTAACATTAGAAAGATGTGTAATATATGGAAAATGCCTTGTGGTGTAATAAAAAATACAAAGCTTCCGACTTGTCTTTAATTATTTTTTGCGTGAATGCACTTCACTTCATAGTAGAAGCTTAATGTAAGTTTTAATGACATGGATCTCTATAGCTAATACGGATTGAACCGTCTAAAGAGTGTGCAAAATCACTTGGTTTAAAAAATAAAGAACAGATAGAAAAAGAACGGTAACAGTAAACAGCAACATTTTTTTCCATGATTTTGCTAAGTCCACACCTAACTTGCAAGTTCTGCTATGTAAAGATTGTTTTTGTATAAACAAATCAAGCTTGAAATTGGTTAAGTTGGTAGTATTAGCATGGAGGCTGCATTTCTTTCCAAGTAAAGGGGAGGGTTCAAAGCAAATACAAGACTGACCAAATAGCACCAAATGCACATTGGAGCCCATCACAGTGTGGGAATAAAGATGAACACAAGATGGTGCTGATATGATAAAAATGCAAATCAATAAGCAATTCTGTGCTCTATTTATACTTCCTAACCAAGAACAAAAAGAGTATTTTTTTATCCATTTGATGCTACTTTATACTTCTAATCCACCACATTTCAGAGGGAAATATTGTACTTTTTACTCACTAGCTTAGTTACTTTTCAGATGTGTTTCATCCCATTCCTGTCTAGTAAAAACCATATATCTTCAGATGTGCTAATTTTTACTGCTTATGATGAACTGAGAATTGAAGAGTCCGTTTATTTGTTAAGAAAATTATCGTACCTCTCAAGCTAAATTAAGTATGTAAAACCCCTCTGGGATCAGCTGGAATATACAGTACAAACTCACAAAGCTGAAAACAGAGCTTTTTTCTGTCTTTTGAAAGATATGTGGTTCTCATTAGACAGTGACACTACACACATTATGATTTTATAGAATATGATCCATTGCTGTGTATTAAACTACCCAACCAAATATAAAGAAGTAAAAATTAGCACAGCCTTAAACATCTAAAGCATCAGTGTAACCCAGAACCATAAGTTACAATAGTAAAACTTTATGTTTTGGGGGGGTACTTTATGATGCTGAATTTCTGATCATTTAATACTTTAAATTTGACAAAAAGACTCTTAGGTGGATCAGTATATAACCAATTTCTTTTTTTCACGTTAACTTAAATACCTGTAATGTGAAAATTAACAAATTGATTAAGGTGTTTTCGACCTTTTCATGGATTATGCATTAATTAAATGTCAGGTCTTCGTAATGTGCACAACAGCTTTACTCTCCACATGAAATCTGGAGGAAACTGGTAATTGGCAATGATGCTACACAAACCACTGTGTGTTGTTATTTAGAAATGCCATCAGTGTGTGTGTGTATGTATGTGTGTGTGTGTGTGTGTGTGTGTGTGTGTGTGTGTGTGTGTGTGTGTGTGTGTGTGTGGGTGTGTGGGTGGGTGGGTGTGTGTGCATGCGTGTGTGTGTGTGTGTGTGTGTGTGTGTTGGCTTATACTCCATGTGTTACAGTGACTATGTATGTGGGTGTTTGTTTATGTAGCCTACAGCATATGCATCAAATAAAATGTGATTCAGATCATTCAAGCTGTCGACAGATATCATGCTTGGGAGTAGAGGTAATGTAGTGTCCTTGAACCAAACAGTGAAGCATCATCCAGTGCAGCTCTTTATTCATCCTGCCCTCTGACCACCATGTTGTTGTCTTGTCCTCTATGCTGTTGTTGTAGAATATCAACAACAACCAACGCTGTGATACACCAGACTCTCTTTTCTTGTTTCAAAGTGTTCTATACGACAGATAATTTATCAACAATTATCGTTTCAGAAATAACACCCAGGTAGAGAGAGTCAGAAAGAGAGAGCAGATAGAAGTAAAAAAGTGATTTCTAATAACTTAAATAACACTCTGGGGAGTGAAATGTACATGTAGGAGGTTTTGTAAGAGAAAGAGAGAGAAGGCGAGAGAGACAACTAATAAATTCACTGTGTTGAAAGGGGGTGGTTCAGGCTTTTGTATGAGGGAGGGAGAGAGAGAGAGAGAGAGAGAGAGAGAGAGAGAGAGAGAGGCAGGGGGACGCGGAAATGGCAGAAACCATGGTGAGTGAAGTTAGACTACCAGAAGAGAAGCTGAGGCTTTGCTGTGATGCTGGAGCAGTGTTGAGAGCAGAGGGATGCGCAACTGAACCCTGAAAGCTCCTGACTCAATACTGAGAGAGAAGCTTTAGAGAACACCTCTGAGGTCTCTGCAGAAGAAATAATGCAAGTCAGTGGTTTCCTCTCAACAACATAGAAAAGGACCAACTTGGAAAAGTGTTTTTTATTCTTTGGGGAATAGTGAGGAACTACTGGAAACTTCTGTCTCAGAGTCTGCAGCCTTGTCCTGATCTAGTATAAGATGCCTGTGATGAAGGGCCTCCTTGCTCCACAAAACACCTTCTTGGACACCATTGCAAACCACTTTGATGGCACTCGTAAGTATATTTTGTGGAAGAGATTTCCCTGATACTCTACAGTTGTCTCTGAATACTTATGTCTTTATGACTTGTCAAGGTAAATAATTACCACATTGCAGTTTAAATGTAATTTGTAACAAACAAGACATTCAGCACATCCCTTTTTTGGTTGTGTACATCTAATGACTAGTTGTGCTGATTCTCTAGGCAATCAGTATCTTTACAATACTGCAGTCCATGTGTTCAAACTTTTTCCCTAGATACACGTTATTAAATCAAAATTGTGACCTCTGCAAATAGATTCCTCTCAGTTTTGAAGCTGCCACTCTACCAGTTAAGCTTTTAGGAGTTTAGCCTTTGGCATTTTTGTAACCTAGTTTAGGATTGTGATTGACACTGAAAAACACTGCTGTTGACAAAAGTGTCCAACGGTCGTGAGATCCAATTATAAGACTGCAAGTTTTGACAGTAAACCAGAACTAGAAATGGAGACGGACAGTGCAGTCTAGGATGATGTATTGGAACTGAAGGGCCACTTGTTGCTTATTATGATATTTCACTTTTAAAATTCATGCATTTTTCAGTCAAGGTCTCAATTCGTTTTTGAGGGTTAGGTAGCCAAGAGCCAAATAAAAACGCAAAAAATTGGTCCAGATGACAACATGCAGCAAAGTACACTACACACACCGAAGAAGGCACAGTGCACCTTTTTCACAGTCCTTCCTTGCGATCAAATATTTCACTCTGAAACAAAGAGAGGAAATACAGGAATGAGGGAGACACAACAAAAACACAACAGCAAGAACGATGTCTGCAGTTCAAAAACAAGACACACAGAAACACATACAGACAAATCCACAAACAAACAAACAAGATGCATTAACAGGGAGACTGGCACAAGACAAAAGGGACCAAACACACACGGACTGAAGTGAGAAGGCAGTAGCACAAATCAATAGCATGGGCTTCAAAGATCCAGCAATGCTGAGCCAAGTGTCCAAAGTCCTTCCCGGTTCCAGTTAAGGTCTTTCTTCAAAATAACAACAAATTGTTAATTGAATCCTTTAAAGGCAAACATCAAAGGCTGTATAGCTTATTATTGTCCGTCATCTTCAATTTGAATCTACCAAACAAATAATTGTCTGTAGGAATGTCTGCATGTTTTCATCAAGTCCCATGCACTCCTGCAACATTTAACCTTAAAACACTTGGGTTGCATGTTTGTGGCAGAGCAGACTATTGCAAGAAATGTTGGAATTTTCTTGATCTTGTTCATTGTGTTTCCATATCCTTTTGGTGTTTTTGTGCCATGATTACACATGGTGTAATGGTAGCAGGAGAGTCGCAACAAAATGGAAGCTCCACGCAAATGAGGCAACAGAAGTGTTTGGTGAAAATTGTTTTTTTTGACACTGCTGAAAACAGATGTCTCAATCAGGAACAGATGTGTTTTTGCACAGTGTCACTCATTTAAGAACTTTTGTGATTCTGCCAGCAAGCACATTTACATTTTACATTTACAGAATGCTTAAAGGAAATTAACAACAATTACAGAATCATACAGCTATAAATTGCACATTACTGTTCCTGAAGAAACAATGCTTTGCTTAAGACCTGTATTTATGATTTTACTATTATTCCTACAGTTATTGTGTTCAAATGAAAATATGCATCATGCATCACAGCACTTTTCAATAATGTGTAAATTCAACCTTAAAAAACACATCTGCAATTTTGTTTTGCTCTCGTGTTGCCACTCTGAACGTCCCACATAGCAATAGTATTTTCCTATTTGGAGAAGCTCCTTGTTTTGTACAATGTTTTACACACAACCTTTTTGTCCAGAGCACGCTGCACTTGAATATATACACTATACCTACACCCCCACAAACCATGCACACATGAATAATACCAGTCTCTGCTATTGCATAATTAAAATAGAGTCCAACAATTAGACAGTAGTTGTTAATGTTCATGCTTCGACTGCAATGATGTTCACCCACCGTCCATTAATGTTGACCCTGGTTGCTTCATGCTTGTTCCTGCCCTCCCAGTCCCACTCTGTTTGTGTGCACCATGCCTCAGAATAAACAGAGTAGAAAGCCAGCTCTCTTCAGAACACGATGCAAGGTGTGACAGAGTGTGTATGGGTCAGACCGTCCATGTCCTTTACAACTTGACAAATTCACAAATTCAGTGGGATTACACTATCTCTGTCTGTGTCTCCCTATCACATGTCACACACACACACACACACACACACACACACACACATGCACAAACACACACAGCAGACATTTTCTCAATCTTAGCTGCCACAGTACCTCTGTATCCGATGTGCAAGTGGACGGACTGACCAAGTAGATGAGTGGGAGGTACAGTAAACAGGCCAACTGACAAGAGATGATCAGAGCCCAATTCAATCTGAAAAACTGGCTTGAATCTGTCTCGGTGTAATGGAAAGCCTTTTGTGTGATGAGGACATCTCTTTGTAAATAAGGCAAGGGAACTTATTTCAACTCATACTGTATCCATGCAAGAAATACTATCCACAATTAATAATTATCCACAGTGAGAATGTCAATTGAAAATGGTCTCAGGGGAATTGAGGTGGTATTCACATGGCCCTGATATTTGCAGGGAAATGATGTTACAGTAAAATGAAAAGTGCAGAGACCAAGAGCCAAGTAAATATCATCGATGTTGCTCAGCCATCCTCTTTGAAAGCAAAAAAGAAATACTCCCTCATTTTATCTCCAAATACAAGTAATTATTTTCAGCTAAATACATAATTGAATTGATGTTTTTGAGTAACATTTATGATATAATGTAACATACTGTATATAATTATAATATTTTTACTTTATAGACTGCTGGGTCAAGAGGATCATAGATCTGGATCTTATAACTATAGAATTGCTTGTTTAGCTGTACTGTAGCTTTTTTCTTCCCTTCTTGGCCAGAGTCTTTTCTTGTAATTGCCTGGGTAGGTGTTTCTCCTCCTCATAAGTGCCATGATGGATCATTAAGGAAAACACAATAACTCTTAAAAATATGAGTCTTTGTGTTTTAGAGACTGTAATTTAACTTAAAAAATCAAATGTTTTTGGTGAATGCCAAGTAGAGTTGTTGATATAGCAATGAATAAGAAATGTGATTGAATGATTTACAACATGCACAGATTTTCTATCTAAGCTTTGATATTAACTGTCTGACAAGAAATGACCTTGAGGTAAATCACATTTAAACAATTATTTGGCCAGTCGTGCATGGCTGTCAGTGTAAGCCATACTATTCTCTTGAGTAATATGAAGCCATAGAAACAAGCTGAGGAGATGGAAGACATAGAGGACTTTGATTTTAGAGACAGGATCTGACAACCGCCAGTAAAGGCCGTGACACACTAAATCAATAATTGGCCATTGGACGTTCTGGCAAGGTCAGTGACTCAAGTCTGTCTGACTCAAAACTTGGGGAGAGTGATCAGTCCAAATGCCTTTTCTGCCAAGGGTCAGCAGTCTGATTGGTATGTCAGGGGCTTGAGGGATCTGATCAAGATATGCCACTGCTCGTGAGGATCACAGACGAGAAAGCAATATGACTGATTTGCATCAATATTGATCAAACTGATGAGTGTAAGTGATCACGTGATTTAAGAATATCTGCTCAAGGGGTTCAAAGGGCTTCAGTTTTAGAGTAATTTTGGTAAATCCTCACTCATTCATAAGCACTTCAGCAATTGGAGTCAATCAAATATGTTACATGTGTTGAGTACAAATCAGAACAAGGCCAATATTGCAGATTCTTTGTGTGTTCATCTGTGTTTCACTTGGCACAGTGTCTTGGTAACCCTGTAGATGCAAATTGCAGCATTGGCATATGTTTAATTTTTTTGACAGAAATTGCCATGGCAACAAGAGCGTGCACAGATCTTAATTTACTTTCATAAGAGATAAACTGCACACTTATCAGGTAGAAAACATCCACACATTACTAATTACATGTCTTTTCCTCTTTGCAATAGACACTTGTTAACACCCCCTCCATGCTGCCTTCTTGCTAATTATTTTCTGGTTTAAAAATAATAGAAACTGTACCAGGTGAAGCTACAGCAGCCGCATGTGGTATTATCAGTCAGTGTTTACTTTCCTAGCTGTGGGGAGATAACAAAGCATCTTTTCTGTGAAAAGTGGCTGCAGTACAGGTGTTCAGTGTTGTCTTTAAAGCTCATCATTATAGTGCTTTGCAGTTGAATATGTTGAAATTGAATCAGCTTGCATTCAGAGAGTGACTGAACAAATAATGAAAGAAGACACCATTAATGGACTCAGTTCATCTGTCTAACTATTGAAGGGATATTTAGGGTTATGTGGAGATGAGTGAAACCTGACGTGCATTAGTCAGTAAATGATGATGATATTTTGCTTTAATTTCTCTTAAACCCTGGAGTGCATAGCCCTATATTTAACACATTTTGCAGCTTATAAAGAATGTATTAAATCAGGCATACTTCTTTATTTCCAAGCTCTACATGTTTTAACCAGATAATAGCTTGTCATGAGGTAGATTACTCACACAACATACATATGGTGTCCTGCTTGACCTTGAAATTTCTAGATAAATTCTTTATATTCACATGGCAGTCTGTCACAGACCTTCTAATAAATTAATCTGAAGAAATACTCTGTTATGTAACTATTCTGTGTTTTATAACAAAAGAGACATGAAACAGCTTGTCGATTAAATTCAGTGTCTAGTTACAGTTTCTTTATCTACACCTCTTGCCCTAAGATTACTCTTCAATATTCCAGCTGTTAGCAACTATATCTTTTTTAAACAGTGCTTTCATTTTCAAGTATCTTTGTGAATTGACAAAGTTGGACATCTCCATCATTATTCCACAGACATGAAAACATATTTTAGACAGAGTATTCTCTCTTGTCTTATGTGAGCATGTGTTATGTAATAACTGAATATTGAAATATTAGTTAAAATATTCTTCTCAGCTGAGTTTGAAAGACAAATTCGGGTCTATGTCGATTTTTTTATAGTGCCAGAATAAGGAATAAAACAGGAGTAAAGCAGCTTTTTAAATCAACAAAATCCAAAAAATTGTCATCTTAGCAGCAACAACCTATATAACTCAATTCCCAAGTACTGTTAAAGACAGATTTCAAAATAAGAGTGTCACAAAAAATATAGGCCTACTTGCAAATGTGTGTAGAACATCTTAAAGGGAATTGTTTTATACAGTGTTACTCATTGATACTTTGTAGGCCTATATTGTTTTTTAAATCCGTACAAAAATACAGGGAGTTATGTGCTATTTCTGGGTTAGGAGGACCAGTAACTTCTTGGAGTCTCAGCTGGTTGCCCAGCAACTGCAGGTTTATAAGGTGCATGCATTTGCATATGGATGAAACTAATGTCTTATACAAAAGTTCTGCAATCATACCCGAAGGTTCTAATGTTCAGTGTTTGTTTAATTTGTTTTAGATAGGTGTTGCTTTAACTTTCTGGTCATTTTAGAAGATAGTTAGTGGTGATGTTGGACTGTAGGGCTTTAAATTAACATCTGGCAATCCTCCAAATGCGGCTAAAAATGAACTTTGACTAAACATTGTAAAGTAAAGCTCATTGTTGCCAGATTGGTCTGTTTTCCGGCAAGAGATTTGGGCAGTTTTATGTGTGTTTGGCTAGGAAACATAATGTTTATCTGGTAACACTGCTTGTAGTACTAATCCTACATTTCCCATGAACACCATGTCCTAACGTGTCGGACAACCCTTTGCTATGGGCGTAGCCTATGTGGTATCAATTGCAAGCTACGCAGAACGTAGAACTTATTATTAGCCTGCTGCCACCGCGACAAAGGCCCAGATAAGCAACAGAAAATGGATGGATCTTTGAAAATATGTGTGTAAAATCCAAAAGGCAGGATGAAAGCTCCGCCTGCTAATTAAGGGTCAAAGCCTTATAGAGGAACAGGTCCCCCATGGAGCCAGCTGGAGCCCTGCATATATCCTTAGACTTCATACACACCAGCTCACTTCAAAGCACTCTCTGATAGACTATTAAATGGCACTGAGCTGAAGGCAGACAGAATGACTTAGAAAAAGAAAAAAATGTTTTCTGTTGGTGCAACAACAAACAAATCAAATCTGGAGTGAAGTATGCATAAGAAGTGGGGAACGAGAATACAACCTGGTTGCCATCTCTGAATGTCTTGTTTTTTTCAGAGCTACAGCTGTGCAGTAAAAAAAACGCACAACATTCCCTGTTGTTCAATCAGTCTTTTCTAGCTTGAACTTGTACCTGTATTTCTTCTCTTGCAGATAGTAACTTCCTACTGGGAAATGCTCAGGGTCGTAATGGCTACCCAATTGTGTACTGCTCTGATGGGTTTTGTGAGCTGACTGGCTTTGTTCGGACTGAGGTGATGCAAAAAACATGTACCTGCAGCTTCCTGCATGGAGCCGAGACCTATGAGGGTGTAATCCAACAGGTAGTCAAAGCTCTGGAGTGCCAACAGGCGTACCAGGGAGAAATCTGCTTCTATAGGAAAAATGGTGAGGATCATATGCACATGATCACCCAGATGTTGAGTTAGCCATGCACTCTGAAACACATGTTTTAATATTGTATTTAAACCTAACCTAAAAGTATTAGAGAATTGACGATATCATGAATTTTAACCATCTTCCTGTCCTTTCTTTTCACTGTGAAAGCTGTATTTTTAAAGAATGTACACAAGAGAGTAAGGAGAGGTTAGCTACAAGAAAGAAAGAAAAGTGTTATTCCAGTGTTAATAGAAATCCAATCATCATTTTAGGGGTAAGAACTGTCTAGCTGTTTTGTTGTTGGGTAATTTCAGTGTAATAACTTGTTTAATGTCCATAGGAAATCCATTTCCGTGCCTCCTGGATATTGTGCCAATCAAAAATGAAAAAGGTGAGGTGGTGATGTTCCTCTTGTCCTTTAAAGACATCAGTGAATCATGTGGGAAAAGCCATCACTGCGGCCAAGGAGACGGTGAGCACTGGCTACATGAATTTCCTAGCTTTAAAATGTCCCATTTTAATTCCATCTTCACTAGTCATGCTGTTACATTCATTTATAAAATTCAAAGCTAAATGAAATACGGCACAGTTACACTGAGTGACAATTGGGGTTTTGCTCACAGGTGTGTCAGAGGCTGCTCACCAGAGTAGGAAAAGTAATCGATTGCACTTTTCTCAAGCTCGAGAGGGAGGGAGGACTATTCTGCACAACCTTACCAACCTGTTTACCAAGAGGGGCAAGAAGAAACTGACCAATGTGAGTGCATTCCCCTGGATCATAAAATCATTAAACCCACAATATATAAACAGTTTGAGTCTCAATATTTCACAAATTCATTTTCTTAGAATAAACACATCTGCTCTCCTATTGTTTATTCACTCCTATTCGACATGTATTTAAAAATGTTATGGTGATAATGATGAATGATGATAGGCAGGTGTACTGAACACCCTCAGTGTTTTTTGCTGAGCTCATTAAAGCTATCACTACCTTAGTTGGCGGTGAAGAAAATGCACATTATTTAACATTTTTTACATTTTAGTTTTATTTGTCCAAATAACTCATTATACATCAAGGTTCCAGGTGGCCCTGGCATATAATCCAAGCACTTTTGTTAAGTAGGTTCTCTCCAACTGTTGACTCAGAACTACGGGGTGGGATGTAAACGAGAGAAGTGCAGATTAAACCTCATACCTTCCATTTTTCACAGAGTTCAATTTCATGATGCTTTCAGGATTTCTTTGTGATTTATATGTGCCCTTGTCTTTCAGAGTATATTTCACAAACCATCTCTACCTGAGTACAAGGTGGCAGCTGTTAAGAAGTCACGTTTCATCCTACTACACTACAGCATCTCCAAGGCCTTGTGGGACTGGCTAATTCTACTGGCCACCTTCTACGTTGCTGTTGCTGTGCCTTATGACATCTGCTTTGTCAGTCATGATGAAGGCAGCCACTATCACTCACTTTTCAGCCGCAGAACCAGTGACATAGCAGTGGAGATGCTCTTCATACTTGGTATGATGTATTTGATAAAAACATTTCCATTCTCATTGTATGCTTGCACTACATTCACGTCTTTCTCCAGATTGCAGGCGATTGTATTCAAACATCTTTGTGTAACATAATTGGTAGCATGTACCACTATCATTTTAAAGTAACATCTCCTGCACTGACTGCATGCTGCACAACCAACCAGTTAAAGCAAAGCAGGGTTGTGAAGAGAGACAACAATGTTCAGTTTAAATTAAGAACAACTGTATTTCCTGGTGCTGCTGCGGTAGTTTCCCTGGCAATGGCTAACCCCCGACTTCCAATCCCCTTCCTTTCAACACCCACTCAGGGTGTCTCTGTTGCCCCAGGTTACGAATCATAAGATTTCTCTCACTTTGTCCCACTTTTCCTTTCAAATGAAAGTGTGATAGCACATCTGTCATGAGGCTCTCTGACTCTCTTTCTCAACAAGTTTGTCTGGTGAAAGATTTTGCTCACCTGGTATCACATGCTACTCTTTTCTTTTTGTACCATTTGCAGTGAAGAACTACTACAAATGCTTGTCCCTGAACCAGCTTCATTTAAATTCATGAACACTATCTAATCAATCTCATTGCAATGACAAAAGAAGTCTTTTGAGTGTATCAAGTGAAACCGCAATATACTTTGATGTATTGAAATACTTTGGTCATATGTTTGCTAGGAAATACAGCTAATGGCCATTTTTTAGCCTGCATTTGAATGTGTTTTTTAATCATCAATGTAGAGCTTTTTTCAAATGAATAATTACTTTCAAATAATTAACAACTGGCACAACATACTTATGTACTGCAATATTAAAAATGACATCATCACACCTCTTGCAGCAATTTTGTTTGCCCCCAATATCCATAGAATGTTTTGTAATGTTTGCATCTGTAATAGTTACTGCAGCTATTATTTTAAGATTAGCTAATAGGCATATTGTAATTTAATCACTTACACTTTGGTCTTTTCCCTAGTAAGCTACAAATGAATAATCAATTTTATAATTATGAAGTATTTATTGTTAATTTATTTACTTGAATTATTTTTGTATGTACCTGAGCTATAATCTGAATAAACTACCAATCTGCCCAGTTTGGACCTAATACTATAATGCAAATATAAACTATTAGGTGATACCTTTCTTGTGCTTCTCTTCTTTTCAGATATTATTCTGAATTTCCGTACAACCTATGTGAGTCAGTCGGGTCAGGTGGTGTACGACGCCCGCTCCATCTATCTCCATTACTGCACCACTTGGTTCTTTGTGGATCTAATCGCAGCGTTGCCCTTTGACCTTCTCTATGCTTTCAACATCCCAGTGGTAAGATTATCGTTTTACATTTCTCGAAGTACAGTGTGCCCCCAGGTTTTATACTTTCCTGTCTCTTTAAATGCGCTAACACTAACTAAGACGGACCACTAAGTTTTAGTTGTGCTGTTCCCCGAGAACATTGGACTAGATATTATCCCTCTTCAACCACTTCACTGAGCATTCTCATTTGTCTGCTCGCTTCGGGTTATTCTCCAGAGAAACACTAGTACTTCTCAAAGAAAGGTTTTACTTTGGTACAGAACTCTCACAAAGACAACTCTTTATCCTTAAACCTTAAAACCTTTCTGTTTGCCGTATTTGTTCTGTTCCATGTATATGTATATCTTGCACTGCACTGTGCGGGCTGTCATTTTTATCCTACTGTTTGTCTTATTGTTTTTTAGTTTATTTTGATCTTCAATTTTATTTAGTTTGATTCTCCTTAAAATTCTCTGTTTATGTGTCATTTCATATTGTCCTTGTGTTTCTTTTATATCTTTTCTTAATACTTTTCTGTCTTATGTAAATGTGCTATACAAATAAACTTGCCTGGCCTTCACAACTATTAAAATACTTTAAATGAAGGTTACAAGAAAAAAGAGGATGGGTCACAGGTTATAGCAACAAATCTATCTAATAGAACAAGTGTTGGTTAAAACTGTATGTTTAGAAATAGGTTTAAAGAAGTTATACAAAAAAGGAAAGTGATACAAAAGGATCCAACTTGTATGTTCTGCTCTCTCTCTCTGTCTCTACTCGCCTAGACCTCGCTGGTGCACTTGTTGAAGACGCTGCGACTGCTGCGTCTGCTGCGCCTGTTACATAAACTGGATCGCTACTCCCAGTACAGCGCTGTGGTCCTGACCCTGCTCATGTCTGTGTTTGCTCTGCTGGCTCACTGGATGGCTTGTGTCTGGTATGTCATCGGACGCAAGGAGATAGAAAGCAGTGACCCCATTACCTGGGACATAGGTGAGCAACTTGTGAGTGTTCAACAGCTCCAACACCACTTAATCAAGAGTGTAATGTTCTTTCGCACTCATTAAGCTTTGCTGAGACATTTTTAGTGTCTCTCTTGGCAGCCACAAAGGGCCAGTATTGCATATCTCTAGTCATGCTTGTCTCCTCTCAGCCTGGAGGAAGTTCGAGTCACAGACCAAATCCATTATATCACTAGTCATGTATTATATCATTCTATATTATATCACCTACCAAAGGAAAAGGGGTCATCTATTAAAGCAGACATATTAGTTTAGTCACCTATGGCCTTTACAGTCTTAAACAGCCTTCTTCTTACCTTGTCCACCAGGCTGGCTTCAGGAGTTGGGAAAGCGTCTGGACACACCATACATAAACAGCACCATAGGTGGTCCCTCCATCACTAGCGCCTACATTGCCTCTCTCTACTTTACTCTCAGTAGCCTCACCAGTGTCGGTTTTGGCAATGTGTGTGCCAATACAGACGCCGAGAAAATCTTCTCCATCTGCATTATGCTCATTGGTGGTGAGTTTACTGGTGACACAAAATATTGCTAGAATGATGAGAAATACTGTGAGTATATCATCATGTTACTCCCTCTCCCACCTCTAGCCCTGATGCATGCAGTGGTCTTCGGCAATGTGACAGCCATCATCCAGCGCATGTACTCACGCCGCTCTCTCTACCACACCCGAATGAAGGATCTCAAGGACTTCATCCGTGTGCATCGGCTGCCTCAGCTGTTGAAGCAGAGAATGCTGGAGTACTTTCAGTCAACCTGGTCTGTCAACAATGGCATCAATGCCAATGAGGTGGGTAAGGAATCAAGAATTAGCGACCACTTGCTTATGATATCTTTGAACATTTTAGCCCAAATAAGAAATGTTTTCTGCTTGTCTCTTTTTAATAAGGAACTGTACAATATGTGAACAGTTGAATGTGTGGGCTGCAAATGTCTTTTTTGTGAAGAAAAGTACATTTTATGTGGGTGCTAGTCTACATTCAGAAATGTCACCCTTAAAATGTGGGTCACCTCAAATTCTCTGGTGTCTTATTCCATTTCCTCTTGTAGACGGCACTTTGTTGCAAATAGAACTTCAGTAACAAATGCCAGAACCAATCTAGGAGATGTTTCCTATAATTACTTAAGAGTATGAGTTGAAATAGAAAGAATACATATTAACACCCTCACTGCCACCATCTGTGGATAATTAATTCACTGCTGAAGGTAACAGACATGCTGGCTTTATCACAGTTTGTCTGTTTTTACTGAGCAGCTTGGCATGTCATGTGAAGGCATAAACCTTTAAAACAACAATCTGTCCCTTTTTTTGGTGAAAATATCTAATCCAGAAGTGTAGTCTGAATATTTTAACATAGATCCCCCTTTGGAACTACATTGTGTGATTTTTTTTTAGAGGAGTGAGAGTCCTAGGAGTCCTAAATAGACCAACATGATTACAGTTTGTGTTAGTGTTAAAACAAAGGCATTTCCTAATAAAGCTAAGAAATAAATACATAACATCCAACAGTGTTAACAAATCAAATAATTTTCTAAATATACTGTATGCAGCCTGTTGCTCTTTTGAAGTGAAATGCTTTTCATCTTTTTCATGGACGTTTGTGTGTCATGGTTTTGTGTAAAAGTATTTAGTCGGGAAGCACATCAATATAAAGAGACACTTAGATCACTCAGAAAGGTGGGGCTATTTTGTATGTCCTGAAGCATTGTAGCAGATCCGTTATGATTGAAGACTGATGTTTAATGTCCTTTCTTAGCTGCTGCATGACTTCCCAGATGAACTGCGAGCTGATATTGCCATGCACCTGAACAAAGACATCTTGCAGCTGCCTGTATTTGAGCGAGCCGGCAGAGGGTGTCTGCGCTCCATTTCCCTGCACATCAAGACCTCTTTTTGTGCCCCTGGAGAATATCTTATACGCCATGGAGATGCCCTACAAGCCAACTATTTTGTCTGCTCTGGCTCCCTGGAGGTTCTGAAAGATGGCATGGTGCTTGCCATCCTGGGTCAGTGTGCACCAATTCTTCTCTTCTTCATTTTGCACCTTTCTGATGTGTTATACCTTGTTGTAACCCCTCTGTTTTAATCAACACTCCCTACAGGCAAAGGTGACCTTATTGGGGCTGATCTCCCCGAACATGACCAGGTGATCAAGACCAATGCAGACGTAAAGGCGCTGACCTACTGTGACTTGCAGTACATCAGTGTTCGAGCTTTGAGGGAGGTCCTTGAGCTGTACCCGGAGTACGGCAACCGGTTCAGTTCTGACATCCACCACAACCTTACCTACAACTTGAGAGAGGGCAGTAAAGCTGATGTAAGACATTTGCAATCACATACGGATAGATAGAAAATTCCATCTGTGTTAATTTTCTCTGCTCATTAATACCTTGTTAATTTTGACTTCAATACCTCTAGGGAGCAACAAAGCTTCCATTGTCTTCGAAACTGTCACAGGTATGTGCACTTCACTAAGGAAATTACTTCAGCCTTCATCTGCTTGACACATCTGGCAATCAGATACAGCACTTTGTGTTTCCATCTTAAAGCATTAGAGTGCTTTTCTGAAAACGCAGAACTGTTGTGGTTAATGTGGAAAATGGCACGAATTGCACTGCCTGAATTCTTATACATTGCTGATATAAGGATGGATATGATATAAGGATGCTTATATGTGGACTACACAGACAAGACCAATTATTTTCTCAAGAGATTCAACTTTAATATAAAAATGAGTGCACAATTTACCAAAAGGAGTTGTTTCTGAGGATGTTTCTGTTCTGTTGCAAAGGAGGAGGCTCTACTTTTAGATTTTGATTCAGCACTGTATGTACATGCAAATATGTATTATTTACCATATTTGACACCAGAAATTAAATTGAACACACAGTATTAATTTCTTACAATAAATGGGAGGCTCTGCTAATATATGTTTAATCCCTAATTGTACACTGATATGATGAGTATATTGTCAAAACAAACAAACTCTTGCAGCTTCCAGTCATTTTCACAAATCAAAGAAAACATCTAATTCTACATCCATTGTCTCCTCAGCATCATGCTTCTACAGGCCATAAACTACCCTATATTGTCGAGGCAGATGATGAACGTGGAGAAGACATGAGCTACTCTCAGCAGAGGAGACTGCCTTTGTTACATGGAATAGGCAGCCCTGCTCGTCAGCGCTGCCTCAGCAGCCTGTTAGGAGAGGAGTTCCGCCACATCAATGCACTCCACATCAGTCGGACACCTGTTCAGGACGGTAGAGTCCGGAGTCCCTCTCCTCAGCCAATTGCCAATCAGGAGCTTTGTCCTTCTCCTTTGCCCAGTCTTACCAGTGACCCAGGCTTAAACGATCAGCCGGCCAGTCTACTCATGCCATCCTTGCCTTGTATTAGTCCACTGAACCTTAGCCCCAGGTAACCTGTTCATCCTGCTTACCCCCAATACAATTCAGTAATCATTTTTGCATCTATTTAACATTATGTAACACTGATTTGTGTCTCTGCTAGGGTTGTGGATGGAATTGAGGACAATGATCACACATTTCAATTTAATGTAGAGCCGGGTGACACAAAGACTAATGTAACAGGTAAAGTCTCTGCATGCTGCACAATGGACAAATAATTAACTATATTGAATTAGCACAGCAAAGATCGTGATTAAAAACACTTCAGGAAAAAATACCAAACTCTAAATTATGCATGGTTGAATCAACACAGGAATGACACTTTGTGACTGATTTTGTTTCTCTATATTCAAGCAGTACCTAACCATTAGATGTCATGTTACATACTGCAAGTAAAGGGTTATCTTAGATCAGCTATATTGTATAGCTCTGTTTTTCATCCTTTTTCAGACCGGTTCCAGGTGAGTGCTAACCTGCTTCTAGAGACAGAGGTAGTGAGACAGAACATCAGCAAACTGAACAAAGAGGTATGGTCAATATTAGACACAACTCAGTAAGATAAAAATGGGAAATATTAATTAAATGACTATATCAGTGAATTCATTTTTGGGTTACGTAATTTGGGTGACAGTATTAAAGGTACTGTATGAAGTAAATATAGTCTAATTTTGACTGCTCTTATCATTTTCCACCAGGTTGATCACTGCTTTTTGTCATTTAGGAGTTATAATTATTAAAAGGCAGACATTCCCTGGAACCAACTTTTCTTTTTCTTCTTAGGTGAGCGACTTGAACCAAGAAGTATCCAACCTGGCCAAGGAGCTCCACGACATAATGCATTTCCTGCAGTCTCATGTGGCCATGCTCCATTCCCTTCCAGCTACCTCATACTCTTGTGGCATACAGATAGTTCCCAGTCCTAGTGTGACCCAGCCCCATGTCCCTTTAAATATTGCCACCGGTCTGCACCCTCATCATGAATCAATTAGCCACCCTACCAGAAATGTTTGGAGCTGCAGTGGCATGCCCTCCCAGGGCAGAAGTCCCACCTTGCTGCACTCTTCAAGCCCTGTGCCATCCTGTTTACACCTGTGCTGCTCTGACAGAGAAGGGGCCCCTGCCCATAGGTTACAGAGCCAGTGCCCCTTTCAAGCAACCAGAACAACACCAAACTCTCCCTACATGACCTACCCACATGCCCGGGGTGGCCCATCCCTCCTGGGCCTCAGTTCTGCCTTCAGTAGCTTCCCAGTGATTTGTCAGGCCACCCAGGTGCCATACAACGTCCCTATTCCCACAATGAGCAACTCTCACCCTGTGTGTTCCCCAGTTAATTATGGCTACGCCCGTCCATCTCTGAGCATTCAAACTAACTCTGATCCCACTCATAATCAGACCGCCCCAGTCCTCCACTCCCAGACAGGCCAGCCGCAGTATCACACTACCTTCAGCTCACTCACCCCTTCAGCAGTCCATACTTCAACATTCATAGGGAACAACCAGAGCCATCAGGGCTCTATTAATGCCCCCAGGCTAAATGACCCAGTAGGATCCAGCCCTAGCCACCTAACACAGGACCTTGTATCTTCTCTTCTGGGTCAGGAAACAGACAGAGACTGTAGAGCTTCACTGTATCAAGAGAGGACAGATAGTGTTGAATCTCAAGATACGAGCATCAGTACTCCAAATGTAGAAGTTCATCCACCTCTCTTGGACGTGGAGGGAATACAAAGCTCACACTGATGACCCAGGTATTTTGTTATGTTACTGTAGGATAAAGATTAAGTTTCCACCAAATAAAATGTTCTCTGCCCAAATGCACAAACTACTGCTGAAACCCTACTGCCACAACTGAATAAAACATTTTGTAAATTATTTGTGTATTCATGTTTTGCATAATATAATGGCAAGACATGCACCACACACTCTCTTTTTAGCATTCAATACAGGGACATATGGATATTTATCAAAACGCAAGTTATCAGGTACACTGAAAAACATTAGCACAAGGGAGATATGTTGTACATATTTTCACAGCTGTCTACACAGTGGCTTGAGATGCAAGTTCTGAGCCACGGGCATGCAGCGCCACTAAGTGGTGACAGGTGGTTACAACTACAAAAGGCTGACATTTCATCACACACAGCACAGAGAAAATCCCAATTACTTCGCATTGCACATTTGCAGTAAGGTGTTATTTTAATTATAAGTTTTCTACAGGCCTTTAGGCCTCATAAATTCATGACCACTCACCCAACCAGGGTGCCACTCTGGCTATTTAGTCATGCAGTAATTACCCACACAGCATGGTTTTAACAGCACTCCAGAGAGTTGCCATGTATTCCATGGCCAGTGTTTCAAGTGTTGGCCTCGTGCTTCCTGGGCAAGAGACATTTCTGATATTTCAACGTCTTTTTGTCCATGTTCATAATGATTAACAATTTACAAAAACTTTTGGACAAAATAAGAACCTCAATCACGCTGAAACCCTCCCCAGTGTGTCATACACTTATTGCCGACACAAGACCATCAGGGTAACACACTGCATACAGACCTGCTAAATCCAACCCTGTAGCACTTAACATGAAATCCTGACCTGAATGGGCATGGTAGCTATAATTCTGATATACACAGTAGCATTATAGTGTCATTTGTAAAAAAAAAAACTAAAAAAAAACAAAGTGTATAGAAATTTTATGTTTTTTGGTTAAGTTAAGTCTTTTTGTACAAGAAACAAAGTATAGCTTTGAAGATCTAAACAGGATTTGAACCTTCCACAACCTCTTCTAGTTGCTCTCACACAGCTATTGCATATTAATATCAGGCAAGAACATTCGGTGGATCATAAGGTTTTCAGAAACATGATGAATAACATCAAGTTTGACTCTCTCTATTATCACTTTATCTGCAGTTAAAATAAGGAGATAAGCTGACTGTGGCTTCTCATGATACTTGGGATCCGGAAATCATCACCCACCACTGAAGTGCAAAGAGGTGGCAGTAGCTCAGTCTCTAGAGAGTTGGATTGGGAACCGCAGGGTTGCTCGAACAATTCCCCATACGGACCAAAGTATGGTGGTAAACTGGTAGCTGGAGAGGTGCCAGTTTACCTCCCGGCACACTCTTGTGCAAGACACCAAACTCCCAGCTGCTCAAGGTAACTGTCCATCACTCTGACATCTCTCCATTTGTGCATGTGTGTTCTAACAACAGAGTGAAAACATTGTTATTTCCCTTGTGGGATTAATAAATTATTGTTATTTAAATTCTGAAAAATACATTATTCATTGTACAAATTCCAGAGTACAGAATTTCCAGTCAAGAAATTGTTATTACAGAAAACTTGACAGATCACTTCAGTGGTGGGTGGTGATCTCTGGAACCCGAGTGTTGTGTGAAGCCACAGTCTCTTTGATTTAGCAATAGTTTAGTTTAGCATGCTTCATTTTGTCCTTGCCAGAATGATTGTCAGAGTGATTATAATGTCTGTCTAGTACAGTAAGAGATTAAATAAATTGAGTTATATTCTTGCTTCCATCTGATCTTTCTTTCTCTGGTTGTACATGTTCATCACCACTATAGTCTAGTAGCAAAAAAACAAACAACCACGTAACCATTGGTGAAAAAGTAATAAAAGTGAATTGAAGAAACTAGTAGGTGAGAAACTGGAAAGGGATCTGGGTAAAAATACTTTTTTACAAACAAAAGAAACTCAAAATCTTGCTTAAGTAAAAGTACATGAGTATTATTTTCAAAATATACTTAAAGCACCAAAAGAAAATTGACGAAGTATGAAGAATGACCCATTTCAAAATCATGTTTTATTTCTGGATTATAATTAGTGTTGCATTAATGTGTACTTCACATTAATATTGCAGCTGGTTAATGTGGAGCATAGTTTATTTACTTTATATTACACACATATGTATTAATTCATGGGTTGATGTATTTATTTTGTATTAATTATCTAAATCTGCAAAGTAACCAGTAGCTAATGTTGGCAAATAAATAGCAACTTAAACATAACATTTTAAAACTTAAAATTAAATTAAACTTAAAATTGTGCAGGCTATATAATCAGGCTATTTTAGCTCTGCTTTATGCTTTAAAAGGCTGTTTGCAGTGTTTAGATTTTATTTTCCATTTTTAAACATACATCTGATTATTGATTATGTTGAAATCAAGCATTCACACACAGCAAATTGATGACTTGGTGCAATATTTGTAAATCTGAAATAAAGAGGGTCTGCACGCCTCCTCTGTACTGCAGAAAGTGGCGTCTGGTGTGTAGACTGCTTCTGTCATTGGTCAGACCGCCGCTGACAAAAAGTGGGACGTGCCCGGAAAAATCGCTAACCGGAAGGAAAGGCCAGAGCCTCAGAAGACGAAGACAGCCGCTGCCGATGAGACCAGCGAAAGGAGAAAAAGTATTGTAAGTCATACAAATTAAAATGATAGAACATGGGCGTAAAGAGGAACACGTAACGCATGTTAAACTTCTTCGTCGAGTAGTTAGCTGTTCGCCGTATTTAGACACGCTCTGTCACATTTTGGTCAATCGTTCACCCAAGTCCGGGTTCAGTCGACATGTCCATCAGACAGGCTCGAGAGAGAGGCTACGAGTTTCTAGCACTGGGAGACCACATTACATGTCCAAGAAGGCTTGGCATGAACATTTGCTGAGAAGCATATGCCATATGTGTATGCCAGCAGAGGACACAATAACAAGTCAAATGTCAAACAGCTGACGACGCGGGGCCGTGAACCAGAAAGTTGTCTAATGACGTTTTCGACAGCTGGCTATCATAGCTAACCTTGCTAACGCTTTTTTTTCAGAATGCAAGTTTTAATTTCCAGAGTTAACGCTAAGCATTAGTTGTTTGGCGATAATTTAGGTTAGCAAGCTAGTGCTGAGTATCCAATAATGTCAAATTTTGATGTTAGCTAGTTGACCTTAGTAAGTTAGCAGTCTGTGTTATGCTATTGTTATTGAAGGCGGTCGCATTATTTAGCTAGCCATATCCATTTCATTTCCAAGACTAGCTATATCTTACCCTTACTATCCATCATAGCTACGGTGCACATTTTGGTTAGCTAGCTAGCTACGTTACAGTAGTTGATAATTAATAAATATAAATATATATAATTTTTTTTAACATTACAGCGAATGTGTTTAACGTTACGAGTTACCGTTGAGTCAGTTAACCACGCTGCTAAAACTAGTCGCAGATAACTGCCACTTGTTTACCTCAAGTAGATCTGTGGTTGTTTGCTAGCTTTTAACTCTCTTTTAAAATGCTGTTAAATGCATTTTCAGTGTAAACCAATTAAGCTTTAACTTAATTACTCATCTATGGTAGTTAATAGGGTTCACAGTTTCTCTCGCAGCTTGTACTTTCACCCATTAAGTGTCATAAAGATGTCATTACTTCTGACAGCATTTGTGTGGTAATTCTGCCAATTTACATTGCTGATGATATTGTGTGTGTTGTCTCCTTGCAATTAATAGCAAATATATTCACACATGCATGTTTCTTTGTAGCTCCTGTTTATAGCTGAATAAGGGGAAGAGAGTTTGGACCTTTGAGACAGAAAATGGAATTGCAGTTGCTTTCTTGAGCTCTTGTTAGGTTTATGGTGGATGGACCTTGTCCTTCTAAAGTGGTGACACATCTTGACAAACCAGCCATGAAAGAATGACGGTGACTTTTCCCACTGCTCCTAATCATAATGGTTGGGTTTATTAGTAAGCACCTGAGTTTTACCCAGGCTATGTTTCACCACCTTCTAAAGTTGTAGGTCAGTACTGTTGAATTAATGCGTTTTAATTTCCTGAAGTGTATTATTGTACTAGTATGTGTCTTTAAGCCGTTGGTGGTGATCTGCCATCAACTAGTCCGCAACCTACATTTTTCATATCTGCAAATTTTGTAGTGTTTTTTTTCATGATTCACCAAAAACTACTTGGGGGCATGAAGGGGACAATGACCATATCTTGGAATGCATGCACCGGTAAAAATTGGATTTTATTTGAATTAAAATTAGATTGCAATTAGATGGAGATGCATAAAGGGAGAATTTCCTTCTGTCTTTTTAAATTCCATGTTTAGAAAACTGTGCAAGACTCCTATACTATAAGATCACTGAATCATATGGTGAGCAATTATGTAACATGGTACTTATTTTTGTTAGTGAGTACAATTTTTTTTTTTTTTAAATGTATTCGTTTTTAATGTTTAACTGTGATTTCAGGGAGGTGCAGATTTTAGCTGGACCTATGATAGCTATATTTTTCTGCTTGCGTATGGAGCTTTTCACACATCAGTCACGGGAAAAGGAAGTGCTTGTGATTTCCTATTGGTCTTGCTAACTGGTAGTTATGCGTATCATGTTTGCGCTTCCTGTCTTATGTCCCCAGTTTCCCTATCATTGTTTCCAAAGCCTATCTTTATTAGAAACCTGAACTCGCTTACTTAGAATACATGGCCTCCTTCTATAGAAATTTGCTAGTACCAGGCTAGAGTCTGATCATTTGGAAGAGTAGACAATAGGAGGATGGTGATGCAGCTCCTCATATCAGACACCACCAGTTCTTCCAGGACCCCACCCTTCAAAGGAAGTGAGCAACACAAGTCCCTGCTTGTGTTCTTGAAACAGTGATAGTGACGCCAGCCGCAAAGGTTGTTTGACTCCAAAATGTTATGTGTCAATGAGTTCAGATTTTTTTTATTACATGCTGGCACTCTGTTAAGTTTACTGCAAACTATTTTGTTTAGTTTCTATTGCTTTAATAAATTGCCAAGTCCCTTGCATTAAACTTATTATGTAACAAATTTTAAATTGCATGGCCTGCAGAGGAAAAATGTAACTAGGTATTTTCCTTCCTCTTTAACGATTGCAAAAAATGAGGCCCTGTCTAGTCTATTGCTGTTGATTGAAAACTGCATATTAACTTCCATGTTCATACTGAGTATGAAATGAAGAATAAAAACTTTGTCTAAATATTCAACACACGCCAGTTTCAGACTGACTATGCAAATGCCATATCAAATGTTTAATTTCTTCATAACTAGAAGTCATAAAAACCCTCTGTCAACTAAAATTCAGACCTAACCATTTTGCTGAAGTTTGTAGTACAGTGCATGTTGAACGTGGACTTGTATCTGTTACTGAGAAATATGATATTACTTAATTGCTATCATTAATGATTAATATCACTGCAAGAATAATTTTGGTTACACATGCTATGACACAACACAGAGAAAGGGAATCATTATTTGATTGTGGGAGGCTACAGTGTATGCTTTCATAGAGAACAGCAGTTATTTATAGGAACATTATGTCGTTTTTACAGTATCTTAGTGCAGGTTTTGAATTTGAATTACACTGCCATACGTTCTGTATATCTATACAGGCATTTAATTTGTGCACACATGCTCATATTTAGGTGTTCAGTGCACTCCGATCGCTGTTAAGTGCTTGGGTATCATTCTGGCAGCAGAGGCCACTAAGAATATTTCACAGGCTGTTCCTCTAGTTTGCCCCTTTCTCCTGCATTTTCTCCTCCCCCTTTCACTGACCCGTGTGCCACGGTCTCTCTCTTTGACCCACTTCCCTGTGTAAAGTCTTCAGAGCCCATTAGGGATGCCATCAAAGCATCCGTCGCAGCAGTGTAAGATGTGTACAGGACTGTCTCAGTGCAACAAAGAGTCTCTGATTGCAAGCTAGACAGCCTCTTCTACTTTTGGCATTGATGCCACCATTTTAGAACTTAACAGATACTACAACATCAATTAGTAGGAAGAAGACTGTGGGTATAGAATTAGACACAATAATTGTTTGTTTTCCTATAAATAGTTTCTGTTGGTAGCAATAACTGATCTTAAGCTTAGGACACACAGGTCTGTTTTGCGTTGGCTACTCTTTATGTCTTTGAAAGCTTCCTTCACTGAATTCCTCCTGTGAATGGCTGAAAAAAAGAAGTCCCACATATGTAGTCCCTGTGCTCTATAACAAAACCTATTCCTAAGGCCTGTTTGTTAATATAGATCTATCCACCTGTCTCATCCAAACCTTACAAATCAGTAGTTTCAAATAGCCAACGAAATTTACAATTTGTAAATAATGTCAAAATGCAATGAAGGCTTACTTTTTTTTTTTTTTTTAAATACAACATGAAAGCATGCATGACTTGAATTCCAGCTTATTGTTCACAAAATTTAATTATTCTACAACTTCTCTGTTCAAGAAAAGCAATCAGGCTAGATTTCAGATATGTTATGTCTGTTTCCACAAACCCAGTCCATTACCCTCTCCTTCTCTTGTTAGGATTTTGCACAGGTGCGAGCTCATAGTCTCTGCTGCTTGCAATCAAATGAGGACAGACCGTCTGTTTGACCCAGCGAACAGAGTGCCTCTATTCCTTCTCCAGCTCTGTTGTCGCTGTGAAGGATTCCCTCTGCTCTTTCAGGCCTTGTGATAGTGTGTGTGCATGTCTGCTGTTTCAAGAGTCCAGTGAGACCTTACGTGCACTGCTTATGAGTCTGCTGTGGTTGGACACAGGTGTACTACCATGCAGCCTTCCTAGAATTAGAATAGAATATCAGAATAGAATGATTTCTGAAATTAAACTAATGCTGCAAAACCTACTGGTAGATGTAGACCTGCACAGCTGAAATGTGTTCCTATAATAAACCTATGTAGTATGGTTGGTACTCTGTCAAATGAAGCATGCCAGTTGTGAATATTTAATGGACAGAGCCATGATCTCCTGTCACATGCTGAAGCTTAAGTCTGGCTCAGCAATGAGCTGAGAAAAAAAGCCTAGCACAACCAAGCTGTAAAGACTAATAGCACTGGCATCATTACTTCTGACGTTTTCCTTATTCTCGACATTTCCCTTACTTACGAATAGTCTACCCACCTACTTGTCTTCAGTACACGTTGTTTTTGCGTTAAGTTATCCTGGTGACAAAGCTGTGGCTATCCCACATGTTAATGTGCTCAGCAGCAAATGTCTTGCAATCTTCACTTCCTGCTTTTGGCTTAGTTGTGTTTCCTGTCCTTTGACCAAGCAGAAGCTGGCTGACCTCATGTGTATCACCCAAATGAAAAAAAAAAAAGATTAGGCAGGGTTTCAAATATGCAAAGCAGGCCAAAGTCAAGAGAATGAATCGTTGGTTTATTTTTGCTCTCTTCGTATGTGTAGAAGTTGTGTGGCTTATTTGGGCCAAATTAGGCTGGATGAACTACTTTAAAGTCAACCTCTGTGATATAGGTTCCTCATATAGTACAATTGTAAACTGTCTAAATTCCACAACAAGATATAGTTAAGATTCTATCAATGCCACAAAATGTGCTTCCGGAAGTTGCAGTGCTAAAATTATTTTATTTTTGACTGCTGATTAATGTTAAAGTGTCATTATCTGGTTTTAGTATCGCTACATGGAAACAGCCACAGAGATCTTAACACTTTATAGTCATGGCTTCCAACTGTGGCCAGATATCTGTTAAGAAATGACTCACAGGAACAAAAGGGTTGAGCTGATCCTGGGGGGGGGGGACTTCTGTACATTTGCACCATCAATTCTCCTTATCCACCTTTTTATTTGTATATTGGTATTATATGTATTCATTATGTATTTGATTTATTTTAAAATGTGTTTATTCATGCTGTGTATTCTTTTAAGCAGTTATGCTGCATTAAAACAAAAGTAAGACAGTTTCCAATAAGTGTTCTCCTCCAGCGCTTGTTTATACTAAGCATGGTTAGATAATAAAGTCTTTATCTGGGGGCCCAGCCACAGTGTGATGCATGTCTCTATGTCAACAACCTAAACTCTAAATTGCCTGCTGGTATTCTTGACCAAAACAAAAGATTTAGTGTAGATATATTTTACAGTTGCTCTATATTTTACTCAACTCACTAGTCTTATTGGCAAATTAAATGAAACCACTGGCTTTGATATTTAGCAGATGACATGGTTGTTTTATTAGAAAGCCTGCTTCCTGTTTGGACTAAACATTTGGACTTCACATACTGAATATTTTGTGTCTTCCAGCTCCCACTGGTGAGGACTTCTCTTCCTCTGGCTCATCTAGCTGCCTGAACTGAACTTACCCCCTCCCTCCCCCCACCCCTGCCCCCCCATCTAGCTCAGCCTCACCAGCCCCTGCACCAAGCCTGAAGCCAACCAGACTTCTTCCCTCTTCCCCCGGCTTCTTCATCTTTCTCCCGATTTTCAACACAGCAGCGCCATGGCAGGGCGAGGCGGACCAGCACGGACCAACGGCACTGCAGCAAGCAACAAGATCTGCCAGTTTAAGCTAGTGCTGTTGGGGGAATCAGCGGTGGGAAAGTCCAGCTTGGTGCTGCGCTTTGTTAAAGGCCAGTTCCACGAGTACCAGGAGAGCACCATCGGAGGTGAGGGTTTTGTGATTCCCAGAGTTGTTCCTGCTCTTTGTCAAGCTTTCTAATCTATCATCATCATCATCATCATCATCATCATCATAAATGCATCATGTGGCTGTATAGAATCTCTCTATCTTATACTCACAAATATTTTCAACATGTCAGCATAACATGAAGGCTGAATCAAGAAAAACCATGTTCCTGCAAGTGCAGAGCTGCTTGCTTGCTTGTTGCTCTTTGTCTTTTCTATTGCCTGTGCAGAAGAAGGAGTGGCAGAATCAGTTATTTGCAACTGATTACCTCTCTCCCATGAGCCACCAAGCTCCTCATACATGGCAGACAGCTGTGTTGATTTTGTAGAAACAAATTGAATGTATTTGGACATAAGCTGAAAATTGACTCCTCTGTTTCAAGTAATTTGAAAGAGGAAGGAATTGAGACAACCATGGGGATTTCCTGGACCTCCAGCAGATCAGAGAAGCTGGTGAAACAGTATTGTCACTCCCCGATGTAAGTGGAGTGCAGATTTAAGTTGCGCATGCTCAGATTTAAAAGGTTTACGGCATAACATGTCATACTGAAATTTGTGAAATCCATGAAATAATAAACTTATCTCATTACAAACAATAACACAAGATGGAAATCATTTAAAAACATTTTAGCTTTCTGTAAGTGTTTGTTTGCTAACGCTAGCTCAAAATGCCATTCAACTGACAACCTTTGTTGTGTTTGATGCTAGCTTGTAGCCAGCAGTGAACAAACTTTAAGTAAGTTAATTTTTATTCTGTATTGATACTACAGAAGTCTGCTACCTGTCGCAAAGTGACGCACTCTCGACTTAAATCTGCACTCAAGTATTGTTACATTTTAAAGCAAGACTATTGTAATCTGTCTATAAGTTAAATGTATTGGACATTTTTCAAAGTGGTGGGGTTAGTGAGTGACCATGACCATTCAGACCAGAGAAATCAATCTGGCGAATTGTCAATTCAAGGTATGTGCGGCGATGGGAGTGGCACTTAGATGGCCCATTTGTGTGACATCATCTGTTTTGTTCTTTACACCCCCCCCCCCAAAAAAAAAAAGTAGCACAAGTAGACTTTATATTCCATAAGTATTTTCTTCAGATCACTTATATATCTCGACATTTTCCGACCGCACTTGAAGGCAGCTTTATTTCAAAGAAAAAGAGAGTAAGAAAAGAGACCGAGGGAGCTTGTTGCAGCAAACAGTCAGCTGTTTGGTTTTTTACCCTCAAAGTGTTTTAGAAGATTCTTGTGGCAGCGATCGAGGCAGTGAGGTTTACGGTTTACTGTACTGGACTCTCACACCCCCTCACGATGGACTGACAAGTCTGATCGGCCGTTACACGATTGGCCACGGCAGGGTGACGGTGGGTTGTGTATCTCCAAAATTTAAATCTTTCTCACCTTTTCGCCGCAGGTCTCTGCAGTTTTTTCCGGCTCCCCCTTGCATCCCCCAATCGCCACAGCCTAAACGCAGTACCCCCATATAAAATTGAGTGGGAAGAGTTTTGTTATCGCTGGAGCACCTGACGGCCGAATGCATTTGTGTGAATGTAGTCTAAAATGTGTTGTTTTTTTTCTACGTAGTGGGGGCTAGAGCTTGAGGGCTACGCAGAAGTAAACTTTTATCTGTTACGTAAAGGGCCAATCCTGCGTCCTGGTGGAAAAACAACTGGGACAGGTTTCCACTGTAGCTTCTTCCACTTCTGTGACTGGGCTTGTTGTTCATTATTTCATTACTCAGCTCTTTCCCACTGGCCTCCCACAGCTTGAACACTCTGATAAGTCATATTTTTTGTGTCATTTCTTTTTCGTTTCACGTCAAACGAACATTTCTCCATGTTTCCTACAACTTATGAGTAATGTGGCTGTAGGATGTGTGTGCACAGGATGCTCAGTGCTTACACCAACTAAAGACTCGCAAGTCAGCATGTTTTTATATTCTACTGAATCGTCTGGTGAGCTGGATTCCTGGTCAAGGATTACAAAGCTTTAAAGTATGTGCAAGTGAGTGCTCAGTTTCCTCATGTGACATTCGGCTCAGTGAGCGAGTTCTGCCTGCAGTGCTCTGTATGTGCTACAGTATGGTTTTTACTGTACACTCAGTGTAATTCCATGATACTGTATTATTTCCCCTTCCTGGCATATTTTCTTAATGATGCAGTGATTTGTAGTTTGTTTCTGTTCCAGTCAAACTAATGATGCTGCTGAACAATCTTGCCCATTTGTCAATGGTTGATATAGCACCATAACTCCCTGAATTCAATTTAAATATTCTTTTTTTGTCTCTTTCGATTTTCAGTACCGTTCCTCCTCGTTTCATCGTGGTCTAAATCGCTGCATGTTTAAGTTTAAATATTACACTTCAGCCCTGTAAATTGTGATTTTTCTGCTCTAGTGTTCTTTCTTATATTTTATATTGTATATATTCTTTCTAGCTGCCTTCCTCACACAGACGGTATGTTTGGATGATACGACAGTCAAGTTTGAGATCTGGGACACTGCAGGACAGGAACGGTATCACAGCCTGGCACCCATGTACTACAGGGGAGCCCAGGCCGCCATCGTGGTCTACGATATCACCAACACCGTAAGTAACATGGACGGTAACAGGACAGGTCGGCCGAGACAGTCTTATGTCATTTGTTTGCCGACCCTTGTCTTCCAGTTTGGGTTGATGATTAATTCAAGAGAAAGCTTCATACCTTTTGCTCTTTTAACTTTTACATTTATTTGTAACATTTAAAGTTTAAAAGCATAGTGTCTCATGTTACTAAATGCATGTTTTTTTGTATATATTTTTTTTAAGGATACATTCACACGTGCTAAGAACTGGGTGAAGGAGCTCCAGCGACAAGCCAGCCCGAATATTGTTATTGCACTGGCAGGAAACAAAGCAGACCTGGCCAACAAGAGAGCCATAGATTTCCAGGTAAAGATTTCTATTGAAGTTTACAATTCTTTTAATTAAAACTTGAAGAAATAATATAAGCTGTCAATGTGTTGGTTTCTGTGTTGTATTTCTTTCTTTAGGAAGCACAAGCATATGCAGATGACAACAGTTTGCTCTTCATGGAGACTTCAGCCAAGACGGCTATGAATGTCAATGAGATTTTTATGGCTATAGGTAAGTGCTCGACACGTTTTACTCTCCTGTCATCCTGCGACAATTGGTCTGTTAGGCCATCAATTGAAAATAGATCTGCAGCTATCTTGGTAATCAGTTCATGTTTGCACAAAAAAACTCTAGGGCTGCAACTAATGATTATTTTCATCATTGATTAACCCGCCCATTATTTTCCTGATTACTTTATTAATCCTACTGTTTATAAATATCAGGAATGTCATTTCCCAGAGCTCAAGAGGGCATTTTCAAATACTTTTTTTTTTTATATTTTCTGATCATGTGTTACATTTTACAGGCAAAAATATATTGAGAATAAAATTGGCAGAATAATCAATACGGGATGTCATGTTGCTCGTAGTTCAGTAATGAATTCATTATGCTTTTTGACCCCAAACAGCCAAAAAGCTTCCCAAGAACGAGCCTCAGGGTGGAGCGGCCGCTGGTGGACGAACCAGAGGCGGCGTGGACCTGCAGGAAGCTGCACCGCAGGGCCGAAGTGGCCAGTGCTGTGGGGGCGGGAACTAACCAACACGACGAGACGGCTGATCCAACCAATCTACAGCTTTGATCAACCAGACCAGATATTAGCCAGCTGTCAAACAATGCCCCATTGGTCCAACCGAACCACGGTCGGACCAACCACCCTATGAGCAACACTCCACCAATTAACTGTTTGGCAAGAGAGTCCACTGGCCAGGAAACTGCCAGACCCCTTTGACGGTTGAATCAAAAAATCTACCCACAGGCTTATTTACAGAATCATGTTTTAAACCCTGGACTTGCCAATCTATGACCTCTCTACTGATGATGATGGACACTTGACGTCACCTTAGCGGGGGGGGGGACTGACCATTCATGGGAGAAGGGGGGAAAAAAAAAAATCAGTCATTACCATTGGCCACTTAACAGGGCCTTCTTGCTCACCTTTCCTTTCTGTATTTGTGTAGAGGAAATAAAATGAAAGCAACAGGAAGGAATAGAAATGTCCTTTTGTCTTCTGACTCCTGCTCTCCCATGCGCCATACATTTCTCTAATATTTCCATCACTGTTAACACTCCAGGCGCATGCAGCAGTCCTACTTTTCTGTAATCTTCTGGAAAAGATGGAGAGGTTTGTAACAAGAGAATGGGAATGGAGAGATATTTCCTTCTTTATAGATTGAATTATTACTTTATGTTATCACTATTATTATTATTACTTCAACTTCTTTTGATGGGCTGTTGGGTGTGATTTTAAAGCCTTTAGGTTTCACAATCATCATTTATGTTAAACCATATACCGTAAAACAGTACTTTATTAAAATGGTCACCCATAAGTAAATTTAGCATTAATGCATTGTTTTTGAATCATCAGTGTACAATGACAAATACCTAAAGCAAGATGTGTTTGCTTGACCAAAACCACAGCTGTGTATTGACTAATTGCTGTAATTGTATCAGACTTTTCAACTTTCTAATCAGTCAGTAGTTGTCAAAACAACATCTTCCCAATCTCTACATAATGTTTTGTCAACCTTACTTATTTTGTGATGGATTTTTTTTCATGTCTTCATTTTTTTTCTGAAAATCTATGGTATTAAATGCACTGGTTCTGTCTCATCAACTTTGTGAATTAAGGTGTTCTTGTTAGCTTCTGTTTTTCTCTCTTTGTTTTTACTCTTCATATCAGGGAGGGATTGATTTCAACTGTAATGTCATCCTGTTAGGGCATCTACAACTAGCACAACCATACCTGCACATCAGCCACTGCTGTTAGGTGGTGGGTTCACAGCTAGTGAGCAATAAACAGGAGGAAGGTATCGTTTATGTATGCTTGTTAAGTCATTTCACTATATCTAAAATTAATGACTGAATGAATAGTAACAACCACCAGTGCAATATTTGCTTTGATTATTTTTTTTTTTTTTAACCATCTTAGATCTGTGGTCAGGAACTATAAAAGAAGATATTTTACATCTTAAATTAATATAATTAAATTGGATCATGTTTATTTATATGTAGGCTTAACCAGAGTGAAAAAAACACTGTCAACAGGCTACAATACTGATAAATCACCACAGGCGAGGCGTGTTGCTTTCAAGTGCACTGGAATATTCAAAAACAGTTCTGTGTGCAACCCATAGGTAGCCTACAACCGAAGATCTGTTCAAGCCATACTAACACTCAAGCAACGAAGAGCGAGAGTGACTGCGTGCGTTTGTAATATTCTGTCTACTGGTAAGTAATAAATTAATATTTATTGCAGAGCTGTTAATTGAAATCCACCAGATATAGTAACGTTAGCGCGTTATTGTTTGGTAGCAAAATAAACATGACATTCTTATTGATACTGTACCTCTAAATGATATTAATCAGAATGAATATCGATATAATTTCTGCATAAGACGATATGGGGGGTAATCTGTGACGGTAACAGCGAAAAATCTAGCGTGACCATTTTGTGATCATTTTAGTTTGTTTTCCGATTGCTTCGAATGGTCACCTTGTTTTGAAAACGTAAAACCGGAAGTGGTAGCATGGCCTTATTCACGCATAGACGTTAACTTTACGGATGTAAAATGTTGCAGTTTGTAATTTGACCACTGGAGGGCAGTGTACGATTTTAAATAGCCCCGAGTCAACCGTAAAGCGATTCAAGCAGGGTTTGGCACTTGTTTGACTTTTACCTTATTATTAATAAAATATTTGTTAAGAATAGTACATGCCTTTTCCTACTCACAATAGAAGACTAAAATCATTTTACAGGTATATGGTATAGTCCAAAACAAATATTGTATGTTACTGCATGAGTTATTGTCAATTTCAATTCCTTCTATTAAAGCACGCTTAGAAACAATGTTTTCCTATGTGACATTCACAATTCTTAAAAATTGAAGATAACCTGCAGGAATGATGGCATATTCTGTATTGATGTCTGAATTTATTTTTATTATTATCAAACTATGAGCTATTTATTTTTGTACACAATGTCTGTATTATTCCAGATAAAGTATCTAAGAGGACTGGAGTTATGATTGTATACTAGTGTCCAGGCTTGTGAAAATTAGCTAATTTAATCAGGATTTTGTCAACAGAATAATTACATTTTAAAAAGACATTTATGCCACCAATATATTTAAACACGTATGCAAGAAAAGCGTTCAAGATACTGTTGGGATTCTTGACTTCAGAAAGTCCATTGAATTTTAAAGGTATTATTCAATATATATTAAAGTCCAGAACTTCCAGACCTCCTTGTTTTTTACTGCCTCTAATAACTTCTTTCCATAGATAATGGGGCTTTTTCTCCAGATTAAATCATGAAGTAGTTTATCCAAGACAACCATCTACTACCATAGCATGAGCTACACGTACACACAAGAAACAAAGCAGACGTAACGGCAGAGAGAGACTTCCGATGAAGATTTTCAAAATACAACTTTGAAATTAAGGCAGAGGTGTAGACTGCAAAAATTACGTGAATATGGAGCTAAATGGATTATCACGCTCTATGTAGATGTACATAACGTCGCCTCTTTCGTAGTGGTCACGTAACTTGGGGATGTTTAATACTCTATATTGGAGTTATTTGTAGATTGAAATATTTGTTTATTGATACTGTGACGAAAAGTCTGTTTCAAGCGTAAAATCACTTGTGCGCAGTCTTTACGTTATGTATGTTATAAATACCTCTGTTTTAATGGGACAATCTCAAAATAATATTTCCATTTCTTAACATTGCTGCGTGCGGTCCTTTTAATATTCTTTTCCGACAGCACTTGAAGGCACCATATGAGGTAAACTGGAGCAGAGGAAGAGCAGTTTAGCAGCGTGGACATGTCGGACCCGGCGGCGCAGGCCTTGCAACCCCGGCTCCTCCAAGTCCAGTCTACTGGGTCAGCTGGTTCCAGTACTGCTGCGACAGGCTCCGGATCAGCGAATAGTGACCCGGCTAGACCGGGACTCAGCCAGCAACAACGTGCAAGCCAGAAGAAAGCCCAAGTCCGAGCTTTTCCACGGGCGAAAAAGCTTGAGAAACTTGGCGTATTCTCCGCATGCAAGGTAGCTAGCTTAGCTAGCCAAAGTTCACCACAACAAAGCACTCCTCGGGTAGTATTAGCATTAGTGTCTGTGGGGTCGGAAATGGTAGCACGGCCAAGGCGCCGCAAACAAAACATAAACAAATGACCTAGCGTAATTGGTAACTTTTGTATCTAGCTAGCTAGCTAGCTAGCCAGCCTCCTCCCGGACATTTGTAGCTAATATTTACATTACATCTTTGATGAAAGCATTCATTTTTATCAGTTAACTGTTTAGTCATTCATTGGCATACAAAAAAACTGCAGTTGTTACTGTTTAAGTTGCTTTATTTGGTGTTCAGCATATTGTGCTTATTCTCAGGCTAGTGACACATGCAAGTGCAATGGATGGAAAAACCCAAATCCACCCTCAGCCACACGAATGGACCTGCAACAGCAAGCAGCCAGCCTGAGCGAGCCGTGCCGCAGCTGTGGACATGCTCTGGGTACCAACTAACCAACCTCCACAACCCGTTCTACACCCCAGCCTTAGTTTCTCCCAATATCAAATACAGCTGTATTCAAGGGACTTTTGATTCACAATGTTGTTTGACACCTTGTATGTTTGTACTTTTGCTTTTATTTAATGCTTTGCTTAAAGCTGATCATGTGTCCCACCTGAAGAATGTGTCTGAGGATGAGATAAACCGCTTGTTGGGGATGGTGGTGGACGTGGAGAACCTGTTCATGTCTGTACACAAAGAGGAGGACACCGACACCAAACAGGTCTACTTCTACTTATTCAAGGTAAGATTCAAGATTAAATTCTTGGTTGGCTTTCAACTTGGTGCAAGTTGCTAGGGATTTGCTTCAGTGTGCTCATGACAGGACATCAACAAAGACACAGACAAAAAACAGAGCATATACAGGTGTGTACACACATACGGTATCCCACATGGGAACACACTTGACACAGGCAGATTAAAAAAAAATAATAAAAATAAAAAAGAGGGCACACCACATACCTGGATGTCAGTCCAGGAGGCTAGAGTGACAGATGTTGTGACATGGTGCATAGGGATGCAGAGCGCAAATCCACAAACTTTACAATAAATAGATCAAATAAAGAGAGCATGGGTGGCATAAAAACATATAGGAGAGTATTGTAAAAACAGTGTAAAGAGATGTGCAGATTATATAGTCTCATTAGGAGAACCTTTCATTATGAGGTACTGGTTCAGGGATGCAGAGCTGTTCAGAGATGTAATGGTTCTGCAGTATGTGCTGTTGAGAAAATGAGACTTTTTTTCTTAAGAGGCAAAGCCAAAGTGGGTCTCACATTAGGTAAAACGGACTAGGGCTGCACGATATGAGGAAAATGTGCGATATTCTACAACTTTGTTGAATATAGCCATTATGCTATAACTTGCAATAAATAAACAGATTTTAAAGTGTTCTCAGTTCTGCTGCTTTCAGTATACTGCTAAAGTACAACAGATTGATTGTTGAATTTAAAACAAAGACAAGGAAATCATTTCCGATTTTCTTTTACTGAACAAATTGAACTTTGAAACATAAAAGGCAACACTAAGAACAAGAATAACAGTTACATTATTATTCTGCTGAAATTTTCTTTCAACCAAAGTAAAAATCTGAGTGTCTTTCGCGATATGTATATATTGCGCCAGTTGATATTGGGATGACAATTTTAAAAAATCTACATTGTGCAGGCTAAAACAGACCTACCAATAAATGAGTCCATGTGCATGATATATTATTTTGCCCAGTTTAACATTAAACAATCAACACTGTTCTTCTTTTCTATCCCATTTCCCTTAGCTGCTGAGGAAATGCATCCTGCAGATGAGCCAGCCAGTCGTGGAGGGATCCCTCGGAAGTCCACCCTTTGAAAAGCCCAACATCGAGCAGGTGAACTAAACTAAAACCATCTTCAGGTCAGTTCCTGATGTTCATAAGTAGCTGCAAAAGTCACAGGATTATACTACCATCCTCTGAAGATAGGCATGCTTGTTTCTTGTGCTGTCTGTCCTGACAGTAGGTCCTGTGAGCACAACCTGTTCATCTAAATTCATTCTACTTTGCCTCCTTTTCTTGATATTTTGTTTCCTTTTCCTCCAAAGGGGGTTTTGAATTTTGTTCAGTATAAATTCAGCCACCTGGCACCAAAGGAAAGGCAGACCATGTTTGAGCTATCAAAGATGTTCCTCTTGTGCCTAAATTACTGGAAGCTGGAGACACCAACACAGTATCGCCAGCGCACTCAGAAAGACGATGGGACAGCATACAAAGTGGACTACACCAGGTGTGTGGGTGTGTTGTTGTTGCTGTTAAAGTAAGCCGGTGAACGCTTTTACTTGTTAGATTTCTGTGATTGATGCTGATATGTCAGTCTGTACACTAGCAGTGTTTTTTCCTTATGACTCCCAGGTGGCTGTGCTACTGCCACGTGCCCCAGAGTAACGACAGCCTGCCGCGCTACGAAACCACTCACGTGTTCGGCCGCAGTTTGCTCAAATCCATCTTCACTGTGACCCGACGCCAGCTTCTGGAGAAGTTCAGAGTGGAAAAGGACAAACTGCTACCAGAAAAACGCACGCTCATCCTCACACACTTTCCCAAGTAAGCACTCTCTTGAAATAGTCTATCCAGTATCCATCTTTACCAGATTTTTTATATTAGCTTAAAAAAAAGCTCATCACTGCACTGCTAGACAAGCTTATTGTGGATTTGCATTCAGGCACCTGAGCACAATAAGCATTAACCAAGCAGCATAAATCCTTAGATTAAAAAGTCATGCTCTGTAACTTAATTATATCAAAGGTTTGTGACATAAAGCAGTAAAAATGCTTACTAATAATTTTGAAAGATGGGTAATAACAAGTCCTAATGAAGGAAAAAAGACTGCAGTCGGATTCCGCAGCACAAAAAAAACAGGTCTCTTTTGATAATACCCACAATGAAGTCTTATATCGACTAGTCTATAGAGATTAAAGTTATTTGGTGAACTTTACATTCAGTGATGTAGATTTATTGATTACTGTAGCTCTGCTCTCAAGGCCACGGTGCTTCACTTTGTTTTTCTTCCCCTGCAGCTATTGGCTCCTATTAATAAATGCATTTGAAATAACTTGTTATGCTGAATGACATCAGGTTCTTGTCCATGTTGGAGGAGGAAATCTATGGTGAGAATTCCCCAATCTGGGAGTCCGACTTCACCATGCCTGCCTCTGACGGCACACAGCTGGGACATCAGACTGGTGAGGCGCTTTATGTCCAATGCAAAGTCATCCCATTGGAACAGTTTTTCAAAAATGTCATTGGTCATACTGTATACATGATTTGTGCAGAAATTAATCTAGTCATGCATCTCCAAAATCCTAATTGAGGTTGTAAAATAAGTTAGTCATTCAAAAGTATAGATAGATAATATAAATATACTTATGTGAGATATTTGCACAATTTTAATACTGCTGAATACTGTTTGTAAAGGTTTAGCTTTATTGCTTTTTAAAAAAAAACTTATTTATTATACAAAGGTTGCAGACAAACTCGTAAAATGACTATTCTATAGTAAGTATAATAGTAAATATATGTCGCTGCTGTCACAGTTCCTGTTGTAAGGTTTGGAATGAATTACTCCATTGCAGTGATCAGTCCTGCTGCAGTGTCCGGCTCTCTGCCCAAAGGTCTGAGCAGTGTCTCCTCCCTGGGCAGCATGGACACTGGAGGCGCAGAGCCCACCACAGGTCTGTCAGCTCTGCTTCTTTGGTTTTCTATTACCTCTCTGGCAGACTCTCAGGAGCTACAGTGACACCTCACAAACACCTCATGCAGTTAGAAGACCTAATGGAATATTGTGTACCATTGAAAGCCATTGTAAAGCACCCAATACACGTCTATGACATGCATTCGTTACTGGTTGATGATGCATGGTGTTATGATTAACAAAACCCTCTGATGGCTCAAAGATCATTGTTAGCTGTCTCCTCTTATTGCTTTGAGCTGAGTAATGTCGTCGTTTGTTCAGGAGAGAAACGTAAACTTCCGGAGGCACTGACCCTAGAAGATGCCAAGCGGATACGTGTGATGGGAGATATTCCTATGGAGCTGGTCAATGAAGTCATGATGACAATCACTGACCCCGCTGCTATGCTTGGACCTGAGGTATTTTGGGCAACTATCTTATTTTATTACACATTTTGACTGTGGTACTCACAGTTTGTATCTTTTTATATTGCTAGACTAATCTGCTGACGCCGAACGCTGCCCGTGATGAGACTGCCAGGCTGGAGGAGAGGCGGGGAATCATAGAGTTCCACGTCATTGGAAACTCACTTTCCCAGAAGTCTAACAAGAAGATCCTGATGTGGCTGGTGGGCCTGCAGAATGTCTTCTCTCATCAATTACCTCGCATGCCCAAAGAGTACATCACACGACTGGTGTTTGACCCGTAAGTAAATGTTCTCGTACCAGACGTCACCATCAGATGCCTGTGCACCGTTCTGATGTCTCCAACATTCACAGGAAGCACAAGACCCTAGCCCTCATCAAAGATGGCCGCGTCATTGGAGGCATCTGTTTTAGGATGTTTCCCACTCAGGGATTCACAGAGATCGTCTTCTGTGCTGTCACGTCCAATGAGCAAGTTAAGGTACACGATAACTATTTACACTCTTGAGAGTTGTGGCGGTCTAAATAGACTAACAAGGTGCTTGTCAACACTGTTTAATTTCAAGTAGCTTGTAGAGCTGCAGCTATTGATTATTTTAGTAATCAAATATTCTACAGATTATTCCATTGATTAAACATTTTTAATGCCTACATTGCTTCAATATCATCTCTCAAAAAACTAAACATATTAAATGAATTTAAGTGCCATATCATTGTTTTTACAGAAAACATTTTCTGAAATGCAACAACAACCTCAAACTAAAGCACACATTAAACATTACCTTATGTTGTGCAACTTAACTATTAGAACTACAAGTTTCAACCTGAGACTGGTCTGTATATAGGCATAGACATGTGTTAATATTAGTTATACTCAACCTATTTTCATTTATATATTTGATTACAATGTCACACAGCTCATTTACACTTATGCAAGTAGATTGTTGATCAGCTGTTTCTCCGTGAAGAGAGTGATGCCCAACAATCAGCTGTTTTTCTGACGGGATAGTCAACAAGTCGACTCTTTAGATTAGATTCAACTTTATTGTCATTACACAGGTACAGGTACAAGGCAACGAAATGCAGTTTAGGTCTAACCAGAAGTGCAATAGCAGTAAGTGCAGGATATACAATGGTTCCATAGTGCAGGATGGATATGTACTGAATAAATATAGAAATGAATACTATTATAAACAGAATTTTATGGCTTTAGATCAAATTGTGGACGTTTCTTGTCTTTGATTTTGGTAGTTGTTGTTTTTTGGTGTAGTTTCATCGTCCATACGTCTTGGTGATTTACTTTTGTCGGGTCTGCTTCTTAGAATGGATGATTAAGTTGGACATGATGTTTTCTGTTGAGATGCTGAAGCATTGACGTCGTGCTATTATCATGGTAAGCTAGTTTGGTTTTGCAGTAGACAAACTGCACAGTTTCTCCAGCCTGTCTCTTCTCTACGCGCTTTCTCATGGCATGTGTCGCAAGCAGCGTCAGCCCAATGTGCGACAGTAATAATCCTCCGTGCAGAAACACCGTGAGCGATACAGCGTTGGTAACATTAATTACACAAAGTTTGAGGCAAATCATTTTGCATTGAGAATGTTTTGTAATGGAATTATTTGAGTTACCGAGGAATCGTTTTAGCCCTAGTTAAAAATATATTCTGAGAAGTAGCCACGGTGCACCATACTGACTCTTTGTAACAATAATGACAATTACCAACTTTTCCTTTTTAGTGCTTTAATATTTCATCATGATTTCTGCCTTAATAAACAAAACAGTTTTCCCCATAAAACCTCACCTCTTCTGCATTTAGATTGCCTGGATCAGAAATACTATATCCTTATAGTTCTTTAGTAGAAATGTTTTTTGTTGTTTTTTTTTACATTCTTTTCTCTCGTCTCTTCTTCTTGTAAGGGCTACGGTACCCACCTAATGAACCACCTGAAGGAGTACCACATCAAACACAACATCCTCTATTTCCTCACTTACGCAGACGAGTACGCCATTGGCTATTTCAAGAAGCAGGTACTGCAGGCGTGACCTGTGCATTCGCTCTGCCCCAGTCCTCTCGCGCCACCTTGTCCTTTCAGTAATTTCTGGTTTCCTCGCAGGGCTTTTCCAAAGACATCAAAGTGCCGAAGAGTCGATACCTTGGATACATCAAAGACTACGAGGGAGCGACCCTCATGGAGTGTGAGCTGAACCCGAGAATCCCCTACACTGAGCTCTCTCATATCATTAAAAGACAGAAGGAGGTATGTGAGGCTGTGATCATTTAAGCCCAAACATATTTTCTTCTGTGAATCTTTGTTTTTAATAATCACATAATTCTAAATGTCATAACAGATTATTAAGAAGCTGATTGAGAGGAAACAGAGCCAGATCAGGAAGGTTTACCCAGGTCTCACCTGCTTTAAAGAGGGAGTACGACAGATCCCAGTGGAGAGCATTCCAGGCATAAGTGAGGGTTTGATTTGTGTACAATGAAAAAATATTTTCATAAATCAGTTCTATCAATATTTACGTCTTTTTTTTTTTCCTCTAGGAGAGACCGGCTGGAAACCCAGTAACAAGGACAAAGGGTAAGCTTTTAGCATATATTATTTAAATCAGTGTTGTAGTGTTGAGATGCGTGTGTTCTTGCTGATGTAATAATCTGGTGCTATGGAAGGCCACCTGTGTGCTGTTTCAGTCTGCCACAGTGTGTATTTTGAGCCTACCACATGGGCGCGCCAAAAAAGACATTTACAAATTCTTTACATAATGGCTTCAATATTTGTGTCTGTGTCACAGTGACACTGTGCAGTTAACAGGTTAAGGTTAAAAGTCCAGTTTTCCCTGATTACCGTGCACTCCCCTCATTAAGACGCCTAAGTGATTTTTCCTTCTGCAGTCAATATTTAACATATTTATCATTCCACGTTTTGCAGGAAAGAGGTGAAGGATCCTGACGTGTTATACAACATGCTGAAGAACCTCCTGGCCCAGATAAAGGTAAGGGTCACCTGTTGACATACACACATACTTACAGGAAAAGGTAAAGTGAAGGTACTTTATTTTCACACACACATACATGTAGTGAAATTCATTCACTGCATTTAACCCATCCCTCAAGGGAGCAGTGGGCAGCCATTTACAGCGCCCGGGGACCAACTCCAGATCTGAGCCAGTGCCTTGATCAATGCCTATGAAATCTATAACCAAAGAGTCTGTGCAGCCATTGTTGGACTGCTTAAAGGAGGTAAAAACCAGGATGGAGTCAGAAATCATCACATTTGGACGTTCAGACACAGTGGGTGACCCTTTTGGCACTTTGGGCCCCTTTAGCCTCCCAAAATCGATACACTATTAAAAAATCTTGGTTTTATTTTTGACACCTCATTTACTTTTAGTAAACAAATCAGTGCAGTTGTCAAGACCAGTTTCTTCCAGTTAAGACTTCTAGCTAAAATAAAGGCTCACTGGCTACCTGTCCGTTATAGGATAGATTTTAAGATTTTATTGCTTGTTTTTAAGGCCTTAAATGGTTTGGCGCCACCTTATCTGGCTGATCTCTTATGCCACCGTTCTCCAGTCAGAACGCTGAGGTCAACAAATCAGCTGTTCTTGGATGTCCCGAGGTCAAAGCTAAAAAATAAGGGAAATAGAGCCTTTGCGCCCCCACCCTATGGAACAACCTCCCCATGCATATTAAAGCTGCACAGACCCTACAAACGTTTAAATTGCTGCTTTAGAAGCACCTTTTTGCTGTAGCTTTTAATCTTCGTTAACCTGGATTCTGATGTTTTAAAGTGTTGTTGTTTGTCTCCCTGTGATTCACTTTGGTTGTAGTAATTTTTACACGTTATTTATGTATTTGACATCGACCCTGTTCAGCATTTTGGTTAACTGTTGTTGTTTTTAAATGTGCTATAGAAATAAAATTGACATTGACCCTTGACATTGAACTTGCTGTGAGGCCACAGCGCTAACCATTGGCCACCGTGCTGCAATGTAAACTAACCAGGACTTTATCTCTTCAACAGACATCCTGATGCGTGGCCCTTCATGGAACCAGTGAAAAAATCGGAGGCTCCAGATTACTACGAGATCATCCGCTTCCCCATCGGTAAGCGAGAATTTCTTTGTTTAGACAGCAGTGTTTCTTCTTCCTGATTACATTTGCTTCCTGTTTTGCCACCAGATATGCATTCAATTATTATGAATTAACATTGATTGTTCTCTCCTCCATTTTTGTCCCCACAGACCTTAAGACCATGACAGAGAGACTAAAGAATAGATACTATGTGACCAAGAAGCTCTTCATTGCCGACCTGCAGCGAATCATCACCAACTGTCGCGAGTACAACCCTCCAGACAGCGAGTACTGCAAGAGTGCCAACACCTTGGAGAAGTTCTTCTACTTCAAATTAAAAGATGGAGGCCTGATCGAGAAATAAATTTGGCAACAGAATTATTTACAGATTTCTTAACAGACCAGGGGCGACTTTCACACACCAAGATGGGACAACATTGCTAGCTATTGTCATATCCGAGTTAATTTATGGTATGTACTGTACATGACATTTTACAAGGGAATTGTCGGACAGAGCGTTGTTTTGAAATATGTGATCAAGTCAGAACATTACAAAGTGTCAAAATGACATTACTTTTCCCCTTTTTATGTTATTTTTCTCTTTCCCAGTACTCACAATAGGTCAATACTTGGCATATACATGTCTCATTAAGTGTACCAAAGTTATAGGTCCAAGTTATAACAATGCCACACTTTCCACCATTATTTATTGTACAATTGACCTGGTTTTGTCACGTTTTTAATGACATTTGTTCATTCCAGTTTGCTTACAGCTCATCACTCGGGTAACATTTATGTAGTGTAGAGTTCTCTTACAACAAACTGGACCTTGGGACCTAAAGCCACGGTGCCTTCCATTACTGACAGACACTTGAACATCCCAGCCATCTTCATGGGTATAAAGATAAAACTTCTTTGAGGGGTGAAGTCCTTAAAGGTCTCATGGCATGAAAATATTGAGTTTTTTTAACATAATGAGTTCCCCCAGCCTGCCTATGGTCCCCCATAGACTAGAACTGGCGATAGGTGTAAATCGAGCCCTGGGTATCCTGCTATGTCTTTGAGAAAATGAAAGCTCAGATGGGCCGATCTGGAAGCTTGCTCCTTTTGAGGTCATAAGGGGGCAAGGTTACAGCCCCTTTCTCTGTTTTGCCCGCCCAGAGAATTTGGCCCGCCCATGAGAGAGACCTCATGGCTTTCAAACAAGCAAAATTGCAGTTGATCAAGGTCATTTGATCAATCGATTGTTGAAAATGTAATTAAGTTAAATTGTTACAAGTTGTTAGGGTGTGCAAATACCTAACATTGCTGGTTTTTAGCTCCTGTGACTGTTCGTCAGAAAAGAGCAAATTATCATATAGGCAGTAGCAACATTATTTTCAACATTCTTCCTTATTCTGAACAATTGATTGAAAACATTGCAGATGAACCGATAATGCTAGTGATGGACTGGGTATCAAATATTTTTTAGCAATAAACAAAATTTCCCCAATTGTTGCCTTCAAGAAAACACTGTTGTTTTCATGTTGACAACATAGAAGATGCTTATTTATACAGTAAGTTATATACTGTTTGTACATTTATCACTGGCAGGGTTTTATTCCAAACCATTCAGGATGAGGTTGTACATTAGTTTGGCTTTTACCATGTCTGCAGGTGATACTGTAGTTGTTGGCATTGTTTGTTTTGTTGCTAGACTCTGCAGTACAGTCACTTCCACACACACATGCTAAGTAGTCTATATAGTGTACAGCCATATTTCTTTGTTGTGGTCCAGATTTACTGGATAGTTTGTTGATACAATTTAAACATGGTGGTGGGGCAAGCTACCCAGCAGTCTTCATAGTGATGTTTGGGAGAAGATAACTATTTATCACACTGTACACAAGCTGTAGTGGATGTCAATGCATGGTGGACTGTTTACAATTTCAATTCATAAAAACCATCCAACTCTTAGCCACTGTTATGGCATATTCATGTTAATTTTTTACAGTGTCACAAAGTGTTTGTGTGTGCGCGCGTGTTCATTCTACCTATGCTGCATTTCACATTTCCTTAACTTCAGTCTGAGTGAACTCTCCACCAGAAGGATGGCTACTAACATTAGTCATGGTATAACTGCCATATACTGTAATAGTGTTATTGACATTATAAACTAAGGGTGTGAACTTGAGTCACTTGACTTGGACGGCAGCCAGAACTGAATCAAGTTGGGGATTTCAGAAAAGACAACTTCACACGTGTGGCTTAAAATGACACCACCACAATATCCAATGAGATTATGGCTTTCACAGCAAAGATAAAAATAAGTAAAACTAGTAAGTATATTTGTCCAGGCTGTTCAGCACTGATTAAGCTTGCAAATTTACACAATTTACTAAATATATTAACATAATTAAGCATTTACAATAACTTGATACTACATTTATATTTGGCATTTTGAAACTATACTTAATTTGGGGATGAAAACACGGAGTAACTACTTTTTAGTTTAATTGCAAGTGTATCCCTTATCTGCCTTTTACTAAGTAGTTGCCCTTAGTAACCACCTTGGCCTGATGGGTAACTTTGTCCCTTTAAAATACTTTGTACTTCACTCAAATTCCAAATGTTTAGCTTGACTTAAGATTTACTCTAACCAAGCAACAATAACTTGCAACATAACTCAAAACGTTGCAAAACAGCAACGGGGATTTCCTGCAAGCAACATAGGTTTTGGTTTCCGAATGGTATAAAGAACAGGTAGGGCCCAGTTAAGGTGCATGCAATGCTCAGGACGTTTTCAACAGCCGCTACAAAAACCCCTCAGCTGTAAGCCGCTAGTAGAGTAAATATATATAGATCAGGTATAAATATAGGCTTAGACGTGGCTTTTTAAAAGGGGTTGTAATAGACCTATCTTATGTCAGTGTAGTTTAGGAAGCGTAAGTCACTGCAAAATGGAAACTATCTGCTGTTTCTCCAGAGCCCCCTTCAGTAGGGCCACATGTCTAAGTCAAAGGGCTTTTACTTTCGTTTTCCCGTCTCTGAGACACAGCTGATCAACAGAATTTAAAACCCCAGCACCAACACTGTGTGGTGGTAGACGCTGGCAAGGAGACGCTGAAAACACCACACAGCCGGCTGACTGGTGAGTTGTCTGACTTTTTAGCAGCTTTATCATACAATGATTCAACATGCATGTCTGTCAGAGTGCTTGCTTGTTTTCTCTCAGCAACTTTACTCTGATCTAGTGAGCCTTTATGTTAATGATCACAGTTGTACGGATATACTACTATGATCTAGTGTCCCTTTATTTCTTAATCTTTAGACAATAATTCCATGTAATTCTTATTGGTTGTCAAACAGGAGCAAAGAATAGGATGGCCGACTTTCAACTGCGTGCATACCAGAAGGACGTGGTTGAAAGGGCTCTTCGGGGAGAGAACATAATCATTTGGCTGCCGACGGGAGGTGGAAAGACCCGTGCTGCTGTGTATGTAGCCAAAAAACACCTGGAGACCACGCCACGGGCTAAGGTGGTGGTCCTGGTAAACATGGTACATATAATGCACAGGACACAATCATTTTCATAATACTAATAAAAAAGACAAGATCTTTTTACTACCAATGTAGCATAACACAATGTGTTTTTAAATGTATTTTATACTGTAGGTTCACCTTGTAGACCAACATTACAACAAAGAGTTCATGCCTCACCTGGGCCATGACTACACCCTGATGGCAGTCAGTGGAGAGAGAGAGGAGAAGGACTTCTTTGGGCGAGTGGTACGGGACAAAGACTTGGTCATCTGCACAGCACAGATCTTGTACAATGCTCTGATTAACACAGAGGAAAACAAACATGTTGAGCTCTCAGGTCAGTGAAAGTCAGTTTATACATCAAAGATTATAATGATCTAATGGCAAGGTGAATTTATGTGAGATAGCTTTTCTAATTGAGTGAGAGTCATATATAGAGATTGTACACATGATGCATCCATGGTTGTTTACAGATATTACTCTACTGATAATCGATGAGTGTCACCACACCCACAAGGATTCAGTCTACAACCAGGTGATGGCGTGCTACGTGGAGAAAAAGTTGAAAGGAGAAGGACCATTGCCACAGATCCTCGGTCTGACTGCATCACCAGGGACAGGGGGCGGGAGGACCCTGGAAAAGGCTGTGGGGCATGTACTGCAGGTCAGAATTGACTTATTCGCTCTGGGGTTTTACTGAATTTGTCACTTAAATGAGCTGGTTTGTCGGATCTCTCACAAGTCGTTTCCTCATCATCTTTATCTCACTCTCAGATTTGTTCCAATCTGGACTCGGCCATAGTTTCAACAAAAAACTATGTCTCCGAGCTGAAGGAGAAAGTACCCAGACCACTTAAGACGTTTGACATTGTGGAGAAACGGCTTCAGGTTAGCAAAATAAAATCTCACCTTTTAAAAATATAAAAAACTAGTATTTTTTAGAATTTTTGAAGAATTTCAAAACAAAAACAGATTCTGTGGTAGACAGTAATGCATCCGGTTAATTTCTGTTAGACCCCAACTGACCTGACCTGGGGTGGGACATTGAGATAAATGGGCTGAAAGCAAGCAATGTAACCTGCACTGATTTTTGATCAAAATTTTAACAAGCAAAAACTTTTAAAACAATTTGAAAGATGTTATCACATAAAAAGTTTACTTATAGTCATACAATCACAAAAAAATATTTTTTAGGATCCATTTGGGGACCATCTGAAGGGCATGATGCAGATGATCCATGAGTACATGGACCTTCCTCCAGATGTCAGACTGAGAGAGTGTGGCACACAAGAGTATGAGGCCGATGTGGTGTTACTAGAGCAGCGTGGTAAGAACCTATTTTATTTTTTGATAATGGCCTGTAGTGTTCACTTGTGATGGCTATGGGAACACATTTGAGGCAAAGTGAATGTAAATCGAATGTCTACATAAAGCAATGCTTCCGTTGATGTACGTACATAACATATGTATTTTTGGTTTGGTATTGGTTCAGGAGTAAGACAGGACAACAGACTGGTAGCACAATGTGCACTCCACCTCAGACAGTACAATGATGCCCTGCTCATCAATGACACCCTGCGAATGATGGATGCTTATCGCTCCCTAGAAGAGTTCTACATCAACAAGTTCACCACAGCAATTGATGGAACAGACTTCTTCCTGGTGGGACTTTTCCAAGGTAGGAATCCAAACTGTTAAGTTACTTGTCTATTTGTATGTACATGATTTGTTCATTTATGCTAAGCTTAAAATTCCCCACCATGCAAGCAATAATTAATGTTTTTACACAGAGAATCAGGTGGAGCTGCAGAAACTGGCAAGGGATTCTCGCTATGAGAACCCGAAGATGGCCAAACTTGAGAGCACTCTGCTACAACAGTTTACTCCGAATGTGAACTCAAAGGGGATCCTCTTCAGCAAAACCCGTAAAAGCATCCACTGCCTAAAGGACTGGGTCCTCAACAATAAAGCCTTACAGGAAGCTGGCATCAAGGCAGACTTCCTCACTGGGGCTGGCAATGGTAGCACTTATATGACGCTGGTGTGTTTATATACAATCTATTAGCTTTAAATCACCCCAATTCAGTAACAACTTATCTATAGGTTTCTGTTTTGTATGACTTTACCGTTTTCTTGCAGAATGAGCAGGCAGACACAATCCGAAATTTCCGCAAAGGTACTCTCAACCTCCTGATCTCCACCAGTGTGGCTGAAGAAGGCCTTGACATCCCTGAATGCAACCTGGTGGTACGCTATGGGCTGCTTACAAATGAGATTGCCCAGCAGCAGGCCAGCGGACGTGCCAGAGCAAAAGACAGCAAGTATTCAGTGGTCGCCCAGAAAGGGGGGCGGGAAGTGCAGAGGGAACTCACCAATGAATATCTGGAAGAGCTGACAGGAAAAGCCATTGCTAAGGTCCAGGAGATGAGCCTCAGAGAGTTTCGCATAAAGGTGAGGAGGGTGCAGCACTCCATTTATCCATCTTCATCCTTTACTCTCACTGCTCATGGTTTCTGCCATCACCTTTTGTCTTTCTTTGTCTCCAGATAACTGAGCTACAAAGAGAGGCAGTCATTCGCAGGAAAATTGCAGAGAGCCACAAAATAGAGAAAAAGAGTCGCAACACTGCTGCTAGTGTTCAACTCTTGTGTCGAAACTGTTTCAAGTCAGTGGCCTCTGGCAGTGACATAAAACTTCTTGACAATCAGCACTTTGTCAATGTCAGTCCTGACTTCAAGTGAGTTGAACTCTGTGTCATATAAGAGTAAATGCAAAAGTATATTAAGGCTGAAGTCTTTATAAAAGGTCTTTACCGGCCTAATCGTGGCTTATGTTTGCTCTCAGGAAACACTACAAAGTCGGTGTGCAGGTGATGCTAGAAAGGAGCTTTGAGGACTGGGAGCCCGGGTGTATAATCAGTTGCAGGAACTGCAACAAGGTACAGTGGGCCCTCTGCCAAATATCATTTGGAAATAAGAGACTGACCTGCTCATGGCAGCTCATTAACAGAGCTGATGTTAGTGCTCATGTTGAGGCTTGAATTTCATTCTTTTTTAAATTCACAGGACTGGGGATATGAAATGAAGTACAAGGAGGTTGCCCTGCTACCCAATCTTAAGATTAAGAACTTGGCCCTGGAAACTCCTCAAGGCAGGATCACTGTAAAGAAGTGGAAGGATGTCCCTTTCACTGTTGAGGACTTCAGCTTTACAAAATACTGCGAAGACAACTTCCCCGGCCTCTTAGATTGAGACGCTAACAAGAGATCCCTGTGTGGGGTTTCCCCTAACTTCACACGCACATTTCTTTTTATCTGTTTTACCATTTTAGTCTATTTGTGTTAGATTATCTGTGCTCGTTTAAAACGAACATCAAGGGGTTTGAAGAGGAGCAAAGTTTTAAAGAAGTCATTCCTTACATGCTTGCATTAATTTGTGCTGTCGGGCCAGTGAGGCAGCAGTGTGCTAAAACCCCTCACACATCAATCATGCTTGAAATTAGCATGCAAGCTTTGTTTATGCCCACGGTCCGAACTCCCTTTGCATTTTCTCTGCTTCTTCTCCACTCAAGCACAAAAACAAGGCATACAATGAACTCTGCTGTAACATGAACCATAACCATCATGTACACTTGACATGTCATCATGAAGATGATTTCTCATGAACTCTTTTAGCCATTTTAAAACGTTTTTAATTGGCAACTAAATGTCTGCAGTACTGTGTCTGCAGTATGCAGACAGTGTATGCCATTAAGCATTTTACAGGATATAGACACTTTTATTTTGGTTTATTTTGGTGCAGTATACTATTTTATGACAAATAATTATGGCCAATATAAATAAACTAAATGGAAATACAATTTAAATATAAACCTCTTGAACTATGCCTAACAGATATACTGTAATTATGTTTGCATTTCTTTAACCACTAGGTGTCAGTGTTGGTTAGCCAATCATGTTGCACACAATTTGTCCATCTCAGACAGCTGTAATAAAAAGGTTGAGGAAGAGAAATGTGTAACTCTCTACTCACACTCACCAAATGTTGCTGATTTACCCTTGAGCAAGGCACGGTGTCCTCAAAATACTTTACTATTTCGCCAGTACAAGATGGTTTATTACAGCCTCCAGATGTCTATACGTGACATCTGAAAAAGAAAAATTGTGCTCAGTTGACAGCAAAGGGAACAAAACATTTCCATGCATTAGTTCTGATGCAAACGGTGGTTTGTTATGAAACAATTAATGTATGTTTAGGTAGCAGAATGGTATGCACTGAAAAAGATCCCTGAAACCACAATGTCTGCAAGAGCCCTTTAAAATGTTATGTTGTGAAATATTTTGACTGCTATAGCTCACTATGCTGCTTCTGCATCATTGGATCAATAAAGGGTTATGTATTTCAGCTTGGATCATTTAACATTTACATAGGCTAGAGGTACAGATGTATTACACTTGTAAATGATCATTTATTGCACTGGCTTTAAAGATGCATTTTATTTTTAGTTTCTCAGAACCTTTACTGCTTGATTTTAGCAATCCCCCAAAAGACAGAATTAGCCAGCTAATCACCGCATACTGTCTCTGCTGAAACTATTTAGAGCTTCATCTTGCTGCAGTGTATACATGAATCAAGCCTGCTATACAGCAGAACAGCTTTAGCTATAATGAGCAGTTTCCAAAACAAACCCAGTTTATGAAATTAAAGCAACTGGCCAGGAAACCATTAATTCCAGGCTGGCAGCTGTATTGGGGAGATTTACTTTTGACCCACATCACATCTTTATGTGTATCTCTCGGCAAGAAATGATTAGGTCACCCTCACTGTGTCACGTAATCCTTTCAAATCTGGCAGAGCTGGAGTCAGTAGTGCTGTCATGGACGTAATCGCACTAAAACAGGCTCTGCTCCGGTGTCATGCCTGATTCAGATTCAGGCAGGCGGAGAAGAGTCGAACAGTGTATGATTTACTCTGATCAGACTCAGGCTCTATAATCAACACTGATTACTTCCTTTTACTTCACAGCTCAACACCCCATGCAGCTAATTGCAATTAGCTCTCTTTTGAAATTAAAGCAGCTTGGAGTAGTTGAGTAAAGGATAATGTGTGTGTGTGTGTGTGTGTGTGTGTGTGTGTGTGTGAGAGAGAGATGCTACTCACATTTAGGGTTCTTGTCATTGGTATCTAGGACATACACATCTGTCTATCTACTACATGTCCCATTTAATGTTTTTTGTTTAGTGAGGGAAAGCACATCTTACAGCTTGAGACTGGCTTAATTTAGGATTTTATTCATCTACGGACACAATGTCTGAAAATTCAAATGTACAAGGCAATTTACACAATTTGCTAAATCATAACATGATTTTGTCTAATTCCTAGATCCAGGGCAAGATCTGGGGAAAGGGAGACCTATAGAAACTCAGATGCTAACTGTGCTAAAACGGTTTATCAGAGCTGAAATGATTAGTCAAATAATTAACTAGTTGATCAACAGAAAATAACTATTTTGATAAAGGATTGTCATTTTTCAAGAAAATTGCTTGTTCCAGTTTCTTCAACCAGTAGGTACTTTGATATATATGAGTAGCCTACATTGAACATCTCTGGGTTTTAGACTGTTGATTGAACATAACAAGCAATCTGAATATGTCACCTTGTGAATATATGATTTTAATTATCCTTATTTTCTAACATTTTATTATTAAGTGATTATCTAGTAATCAATAAAATAATCAGCTTCGTTGATAGTGAAAATAAGTAAAATACTTTTTTTTTTTTTTTTTTACTTAACTGTCTTCTTTATTTCAGGTAAAGTTCGGTTTTAAATTGTTTCATCACAAACAGGAAAGCTCCAATATGATCCGGCGGTCGCCTTTAATGTGTGATTGACAGGTCATTAGCCTAATTAGCTACGTGTTTGCTAATGGAGACTAGACCTCAGGACCTGTGTGAGTTGGGTTGATATTTTATCAATATATGGCTCAACTATGCAAGAAAGACAACCAGAGACGTATCCTGTTGGGTAACTAGATATTACAGAACAGGATATATCAGTGGGAATAAACTCAACATAATACTAATTGAGCTAAACTAGTTCATGATGTGGCGCCGCCTGGCAGAGCCATTGTGGCCGTTTGGTGGCACCAGGTGAGTGTTTCCAAATGAACTGCGAATTGGCAGCTTAGCTATAGGCCTACGTTTTACTTTTATAGCTGTAGGGTTACTTATTAATATTTGAAATCCTCAAATACACACACGTAAGAGATATAGGCATACTGACGTGTTTATTTTCCATTCATGGCGAGTGTTGAATCAGTGACGCATGAGCAGCGGTCTCTACCAGGTGTGTTAATGACACTGTCGGCTTGGTTCCGGATTGTAAAACGCTCCTAGCCGACTCATCTGCCCAAAACACAAAGTAGAAAAGATATCTCTATGTTTCCGTAGTTCACATGGTATGCCTACCTCGGCCATTATTCCATTTTGATCAATAACTTACTACTTGATTACCAGTGCATGTAAGAGTTGTGAGCTATTTAATCAGAGTTTTAAATCGACCATCATCATGTTGCTTTATCATCTATTCATTTGATAGATTTGTAGATGCATGAAGTTGTGGAATATCTAGTATTTCACAACACAAATATTATAAGCCCTATGTTAGCATGCTAACAATTGGTAGCCTACAGCACAGCTGAGGCTGATGGGAATGCCATAAGTTTTGCAAATGTTTGGTCATAAACCAAAACATCATATATATATATATATATATATATATATATATATATATATATATATATATAGATATATAGATAAACTTGAAAGATTTTACATTGGATAGTTAGTGGTGTTTATTATGACAGTGGTGCCATCAATAAAGTCAAAGTTCAGAGTAAATTAACTCTTTCTACCTGTCAGACTCATGACAGGTTGCAAGACTATATTCTTTATTGGTCACTCAAGGTAACAGATTAAGAGTCTTTAATCAAATAAAGTAGTTGATGAATATATAAATGAATCATTACATGCATAGATAAATTAGTAAATAAGCACTCTATATAAATAATTCTACTGTTTGCGGCCATTGACAATTTATTCACAATCGGTTGTGGTAAAATGGCAGAAATATTACTGCATACCACTAAGGAATGATGTTTATGATGTAGGCTTTTTGTTTAGGCTATTTATTTCGTTTTATTCTCTTTAAATTGACAGCTGTAGCCAACACGCTTCAAAACGGCCAACTTTTACTTTGAAGGTGAGCTATCTGTTTCTTGCTCTCGACTGCCGTGTTCAATTTTTATTGTACAATTTGGATAAAGGAACAAGGTGACGCTTTTACGCAATGAGTTGCATTAAAAACAGTCTTCATTCAATGTGAAAATAGTGTTTAGTCAGGTTTGGCTATAAAAGAAAAAACTCATAATAGAGCTGGGCGAATAAATCATATCACAATATTTTTGACCAAATACATTGATGCCGATATTGTATTGTATATTGGGTTAACTATTGGTGCTTTCACAAAATATTAACACAATGACAGTTTTGATGAATAATCACTAATATGGGGATACAGTGACTAAGTGGGTAAAGACAAAAAAACTAGCTTTACAGCTAGTAACTAGGAAAAGACAACACCTGTGTCATATCATTATATTACAATATCCAAAATTTTAGACAATATTCAGCCTCCTATGACGATGTTGCTATAATATCGATATATAAGCATCAACATACATTTTGTATTAATACAAGTGAACAATGAAATTAGGCAATACCCCTTAAACCAGCATTCTTCATTATACAGCGTGAACAGATGCAGATTAAATACTTTGTACACAAACCACCTTTTATTCAAAAAATCTCATTTCCTTTGCATTTTTAAACAAGAAAATAATGTATGCATTCTGTGGATAAAATTAGTATGCAAGACAACATTTATAGGAGTGGACTAAAAAGCCCATCACTAGCCCAATTTCCTGGCTGCAGACAGACGTCACACCTGTTAGGCCAGTGTCACACATGAAACAACACACTCATATTGTCAAGTTTTTAACACACGTAGTCGTTGCTTCCGGATTGCATAGTCAACACACTTGTCGGGGATTGTCTTTGGTGCTGATGATGAATCAATTAATTTCCAAGGTGACCGAGATGGTGCAATTTGATCTTTTATTCAAACTATGAAGATCTGAGCTAATTCTGCAGATTCAACTGGATGTTATTACAATGTGTCTGAGTCCAGGACACAGAAAGAAACAATGACAGACACAAATATATCATGCACTACAATGAGCTGTCCCCCAGATTTCCTCTGGGACTGGTCTGCTTGTCAGCCAGCTGGTTGTGTTGTCTGAGAGCTTGCTGTGTTGCTTGTCGGCCCGCTTGTCAAGACGATAGAACTTCACAGTCTCTATTCTCATGGCGACAGCAGTGGACCATGTTACTTTTAGTGACAAGATAGGTGATGACATTTGCATTGTCCTACTGAATGTTGTTATGTCATCTGTGCCTTATTTGTAGTTCAAAGTGGTTATCAAGCTGCTGCCCATCCTGTGTGGTTTGAAGGGAGGGTGGGTATCTTTGACATCTCTGTTTTGTGATGTTATTTTGGGACACTTGTGATTTGTCCTCTTTTGGGGCAATTGTGTCTTGGCTGCCATCAAAAAGCTACCGCATTAATTCAAGATGCAAAGTATTTTCAATTTTACACAGAACATTCTTTTCTACATTTTAATTTCATGGTGCGTTCTTTTTTTATTGCCCAGATGCTTGAAAACATGTTTATGTGTTTTTTTTTTTTAGGGCAACATGAACGCAATTATAGTATGCAAAGGGTACATCTTTGTAATCACACGTTTCCTTTGATAGAGGATCTCCCTCTCTGGAGTGGACTGGATCTTTGTTGTTGGTGCTGGGGCTTGAGTTACCCCAGCCTATTTCATGCTTTATTATAGAGCAGATAAAAGAGGCGCTGGTCTTAGCTGTCTGCCACTTTGTGGCTGGGCTTTAGTCTGCTCCTCACTATCTTGTCCCTTTCTTCCTTTTGACAGAATTTCCTGCTAGATTAGAGTCGGAAATCAAGGGTGAAGTCCCAATAAGTTCTTCATCAGGGTCTTTGACTCCACTGGACATTATTCAGCTGTTTCACTGGCAAATGAATTCACTGTTAAAACCCCACACAAGTGTGGCGCTCTGTTTTCTTCCATAAAACATTAGGACATATCAGTAGTATAAATACAAGCGCCCACATCAAAATGCCTGGTAGAAGTAGACACTGTTGACAGTTATGTTTAGTAATTGTGTGTGTGTGTGTGTATGCGCGTTGGTTTGGACTAAAATAAATGTGTCTTTCTGTCCTCCTTTCTCTGTCTCTGCCATAGACTGCAGTTTGTGTCACGCTAATCCCTGTTATTAATCCATGTTGAGTCATTCAGGCTGGTGGGGATTATTGTGGACTTGTATGACAGCCCACAGTTTTTTTATTTACCCTTCTCTACGCGGACCACTGGAGGATGATGATTGAGCGCGGCCTTGTTTGCATGGATGTGTGATTTGTCCTCTTTTGGGGCGGTTGTGGTTAACAGAAGGAATACAAATCAACTGAAAAGTCTTTTACTTTGATCAAGTGAAAGTGGTGGTGGTGGTTTTTTTTAATGGTTATTTTTTGGCCTTTTCCACCTTTTTAATTTTTGACAGAATAGTTAGGTAAGAAAGGAGAAGACATGCTGTAATTTGTCACAGGTCAGATTCCAACCTTGGACCTCTGCGTCGAGGCATAAACCTCTCAGTACATGTGCGTCTGCTCTACCACTGTCCCATCCTGGACACAAAGAAAACAAACCTGGAACGTTTTGATGCATTGAAGCAAGTGCATTTAACAGCAAAACGTAATCAAAACTTCAGTCTACAAACTCCTACACAAATCGTGCAGTATTATCCAGGTATCGTTTATCCAGTTTATAACAGTCTCCTGCTTCTTGTCCGGACTTGCATGAACAAGTGCGCCTGCGCAAGCTTCTCAGATGAGTAGCGGAAGTGATGTAAATATTAAGTGTTTTAAGGAAAATGCATGTATTTGGGTATTTGTGAGTAATTGATATACAAACAATCATTTTGAGGGAGAAGTTTTCCTTTTTAAGTAATTTATCAGAATCAGCTTTATTGGCCAGGTATGAAGACACATACAAGGAATTTTTCTTTGGAGCATAGTTGCTCACACTGTGCTTACACATACAAAACAAACAATATATACACACTAATATATATACATACTCGAAACAGAAACAATATAGAGGCATGAGTGCAATGAAGAGTTCAATAAAAATTATTTAAAAGTGGAACATAGTGCAAAGGGTACTGGGATAAATAGTATTATGTTATTATATTACAATATGAACATTATGAACAGTTCTGAAATAGGAAATGAGAATGATGAATAAATAACAAATAAGTGAGATATGGGAATGATGAATAATACTAAATAAGTGGAATAATAGTGGAACCAGTAAACAGGTGCTGTAGAGACAGTGATTACTGGGTTATTGACCAGAACTGAACCTGACACTGTGGGTCAGTAGTCAGCTGTTCAAGTTAATCATGTTTTGTATCTATCGTGAATTGAATATATTTTGAGTTTATATTGTTGGACAAAAATAATAATATAAAGACCTTCTAAAAACATGCAAAGGTTTACTATTTTCTGTTTACTTTTACTTTTTTATAGACTAAATGATTAATTGGAAAAATACTTTAACCCTCATGTTGTCCTCTGGTCAAATTGACCCGTTTTCCTATATCACTGTTCTTTTTAATTACTCCAAATAACATGAATGATTCCACACAATGCTCTTTGGCAAGTACAAATCTCTACTTTCATAAATTTTTAGTCTTATTCAATTTTATAGCATTTGGAAAAAAGAATTGAAGTGCTTTTGAAATAGTATTGAGTAAAAGTTGACATTTACCAGTCTGTGATTATCCATCAACGTACATTACTTAAATTTTAGTCTAAATAATTCCTAATTTCTGCTTTTCTAACTCAAACATTAAATGAGGTTTATTGACCATAAATTCCCAAAATAACTGAATATAACTAAAAAAATAACTAAACTTAATAAGTTAGTGTTCCGCAGTGTTGAAAATTCAAAAAAATGAAAAACATTGAGAAAAAGCGTCAAAAGTGTTGAAAAAAGGGACAAAAAAGCGTCAACAAAAGTGTTTTTCAATTTTGATGGGAAGACAACACAAGGGTTAACCAGCAACAGAAATAATTGTTAGTTGCAGACAAGACACTGTATCCAAACTATGTTCGCTTGCTGTAACTGTAGATGAGTGCATAAGATGTTTGTGTGTGTGTGTGTGTGTGTGTGTATATAGTTGTTTGTCTGAGAAAGGCAGTGTGTGACCGCTCAAAGAGTCCTTATTCTCAAGGCAAAGCCAGGGGAGCTTTTCACTTGCTGAAACAATTGCACACGCACAACATTTGACTAATACAGGCTATCCCCGAGGTTGATGCTGAGGGTATTGATTATGCCATGAAAAGCTCACTAGTATGACATGCATGGCATACAAAGTCTGTTATTTCCAGTACCAAATTTAGAAATTTAAAAGAATGGGTAAACATTAAAACATGACCACAGTAGCCTTAAAAGTCTTTCAAAAAATGATGCATCTGACATTGATGATGAAAATTATGAAAATATGAGGGGGACACTAAAAGGAAAAAATGTTGATTATAGAAGGGAGACTAAGGAGAGCTATGACTAGCTTTCATAGAGGGTAGAAAATGGGAGGTTAAATTAAAGAGGAGGATCAGCAGCATATGTCCTGAAGGGGGAATGCATCTGTGCAAAAGTGAAGCTGTTCATCATCTGTAACCTTGCAATGACACAAGACAGAATCCCAGAATCAGAAGAATCTGTTGATAAACAATTTTACAACCACCAAGCAGCACAGTCAAACCTAGAAAAAGCCTTGTTTCTGTGTTCCAGTTGGAGCCAGAGATAAGTAGAGGGCTCATATAGCATAAAAGGATTTCTGCAGATTTATGAGGGTCTGGCACAGTGAGGTATTGATCCCCTTTCCCCATCTGAGCCAGTCAAAGAAGAATGGAGGCTGCAAACCTGGTATGGTACTTACATTTTATATTTTGGGTATATAGATTGTTGTGTTCATTTCCCAAGTGACTTACTGTAACTGGAGAATAAGCGCTTACCAGAATTACTGTTAGAAAGGGCAGCAACACTTGGTCAAGTCAGAAAATGAATACAAAATACTGGAGGTGTCTGTAGTTATTCTGAATAACCGGACATTGCAACTAGAAAGGTATATTGCTGTGTCATTTTCAGTCATTTAAGCAACACAAATGAAATGTATTTCACCTTTTATTGTATCTGTGTGGCAACAAACGTCTCCGTTACAGACATTACTGAGTGTGAGTGTACAATGGTTGTTTTTAAATTTTGGTTCATGTGATACGAGTTAGCTAAAGGCTAAACCCCTCCCCAGATAACAGTTGTCCAATCATAGCGTAGCAACCGTATCAAGGCACTGCAGGCCTGTGCAGCTTTGGATGTCTTCACATACATGGCATCTAAAGGATTTGGAGGGTGGTGTTTTTTAATTATGAGATATATATATATATATATAATAGATTCTCATTGAAGGCAGTCCCACAGACTGTATTCATGTTACAACCATTTAATTGTGCTTTTGTATGCAGATATCCTACAACAGAGACTGATTTAAGCACTAAAGCATTGTAGCTACTTGTTATAATTGTTGTACTTACTATGTTTTTTTTTTATAAGTGTCTTTCACACCTCTGGGGTTGCAGCGGAAAGAATAAGAGGGCTAACGTTTGCTTCTTTGTATTGCTGTATTGGACTTTTACAAGTTTACACTCTGGCAGCCACAGCCAAACTCGTAATATGCCCTTGTGTTATGTTCATAGAAACTAGTTAATCCTCATCTTAAAAGACATTTTCTCAAGGAGAAGGGCCCTTTACATGGAGTCAGCTGGAAAAATGTAAAAGTCAGCCAGGGGCAGTTTTGATGTTAGCATAACATTCTAGTAAGCTAACTTAGAAATTGTAAAATATGCTAGCCATAGTTTTTCAATTTAGCCAGCAAAATGTTTTTGTCTACTGCCAAATGAAATTTCAAACCAATTGTTTCAAAAATGTCTATCATGGTCATCATCACCACCAACAACAGCAGCAGCAACATAACAAATGGAGCCATCGATCAAACTCGGAACGCTGCAGGTCATGGACTGCAGCTTTGCCTAATAGAGGCACTACATTAACGGGTGGCGAGTTTTGACAGATCCAATTAGAAGGAGTCCTATGCCTCTGTCCCTGCCCTGCCCTCCGAGCGACATTCACACAAGCAACAATATGGTAGCGTGGCATCCACGCTGCTCCTGCTCATCCACAGTCTCACTAGTCTCTTTGCTCTTCCTTTGGTGCCTCATGAGTAGATACAATAGCATTTAGCCACAGTGTTCAAGCCTTCATCTTTATGTTGTTTTTCTTGGCATTGGATATTCTCATGAAACCAATCATACACTGAATATACAGTACGTTATGCAAAAAGAAGGAGGAATACTTTTCATGCTGCCACCACACCTCCCCTCAAAATGTCTATTCCTGTCTTTGGTAAAACTGCTTTTCTCTCGTTTATCCACAAATGTCCAAATGATAGGTTTTGTGTCTAAGAAGAAAAGGGAGTCATGCTTCACAAGATGGAGCACAGCAAAACATCCGACTCCTGCCAAGGAAAGGAAACAAAGAAGGCTAATTTTTTGCAAAAAATCTATTCTTTTGTCCTCTTTAGAGGACTGCTTTCTTTGTGTACTCCTCACTCTCCCTCCAGCCGCAGTCCTCCCTCTCAATTATTCCTGAGAAACAACGTACTTGTCAATCTTTTCCGTTTTCTATAGCTAATGGTCTATCTATCCCCCTCTGCCCAACAGGCAAGCCAATTAATTCGATCAAGCTGTTGAAAGTCATTTTCAGTTGCAGCGGGAGTGCACTGCCATACTGACAGCCTTGACTCACTATATCCATTGTTAAGAAAGGAACACCACTGAGTAAACCAAGGTAAATTAGCCTGAATGGATGTTGAAGTAATTTTATATCTGGACCATTCAATTATGTTTTGTGTTAGTTCCCTGTTATTTCTACTCTATTACACAATGTCTATATGCACATGTATGTTGGTTTTTTGCAGTCACGTTCAGCGCGAAACCTTTGGGCTGTGGCATGAATCAATATGTCTTGTCAGTGTGAGGGAAATATACAAGACCATGAGAAATGATATTTTCAGACTACAGCGTGTCCTTGACACTTGTGATGTGATATGTCTAGAGGGCAATTTGTCCCATTTGAAAAAAAAAATAAAAACTGTATACCTTGCATTTAGTTGCCTGAAGAAATGGACCAATCCCTTTTTAAAATGGCTTTCCACTCTTCAGTCTTTCACTTTCTCAAAAGGCAATCTCAAAGTAAATTTTTACCTCTGTCGCAAGAGCAATGAAGGATTATGAGTTGTTGAAATACTGTTGAGCGAGAGTTGTGTATGAATTGTAATGTATTGTGATTCTTCTGTCATTTTTTGCTGATGTTAGCTATGGAACCCCTCATACAGGCCTTTGATGTACTGTAGCTCTCCATTGTCTTGCAGAGCTGCAGGAAATTGAAAGGGAAGATCAGGGGCGTGTTAGTGAACCGGAGAAGAGGTGGAGGATGCGAGTGATGCGCAGCACGACAGGGTTTTCTAGGACATGACACACGGAAATGAACAAGCCTTGCATGACCTGTGGGAGCTTGCTTTTTATTTTATTTTTTGCTTTTTTTTTTGCTATAGACTTTCCAAGCACATGCTGCCTCTCACCACTGTATCTAAAGCTCTTCTAATTTAGAGAAAACATTAAACCTTAAAAAAATTACACAAAACACACTCGCTCAACTCTAAAAGAACATTTGTCCCTTGAGTGTTAAGAATAAAGCGTTAATGGAGGCAAAATTTGATTTAAATCTCTCGGTGACTTGAAGGGTAAAATGCTCTCTTTCTCTGCCATTCTCCTCAACACTAAGTGCTTTCTCCATGTCTGTCAATGAACACTCACTTTCCCATTTTTCTTCCTGTGCTGATAAATTATGATGACAGTACAGAAAAGCTGTTTCAGGATGGGGAGTACAAAGTGGTTTTAGGCTAGGTTAATAAGTCAATTTTTGTTCTTTTGTGAGTCCTAGAAAGTGGAATTAGCATTTTATTTCAACATGGCTGTTGCATATTTTTGTGGATGCCTTTGAATATTTTCAACAGTGTTCCATGACGTGATTAATAGAAGTTTGGTTTTCCTCCAGAGGCTGTAATTACTAAAGATTCCTCCTGTTGTCAAGAACTATAGGTAGTATATGTCATTAGCCTATTTTACAACTGGATGAGATGTAGTTTTTGTCTTAATTAATATTTTTCTGAAAACAAGGTTTTAATCACAACATATTTTTAGTGAGATGGCTAATCACTGCAGGAATGGGATCAGTTTATTTTGAATTTATGTAACCAAGCTTCTTCCTTGTGAGTCTAGGTTGTTTTAAACAGAAGAGTAATGAATACAGAGAACGATGGAACTGGCTGCTATCCAAAAATGACAGATAAGCAATGAAGGCGCGCTATTCATTTTCTTATTATTTCCTACTATTGTGCTCAGGTAGTGTAGAGAAAGAGGTGAGAAGTGTGATGTGCAACACGGCAGGTCAGCCCTGGGAAAGTGGGTTTGCTCTGGCGGGAAATGGCTATTTACGTAGCTGAAAATGGAGTGGGCCTTTCTGGCACTTTCATAGCCCTGCAGGCAAGAGTAACCTTCAGTAGAAAACCGATTTAAAGAAACGATTTAAAGGAATGGGAGGGGGAGAGGCCGAGCGAGAGGTAGGGCAGAAAGCAGGTGAAGTGATTGCATGAAAGAGTTGAAAATGATTGAAGACTGAATTTGGGAGAAGAGATGGGGAGAAGGAAATGGACAGAAATAGACAGAAAATCTTTGGAGGTCATTTAAAGATGTTAGAGGAAAACCACTACCTTCCACAGAATGACAGGTAGAAAAATCAAGACAGGGAATAAGGGAGGGTTATGCTGTGCAGGGTTAACAAAACTCTTGCATCTAATCTACAAGAGTAAAGTTCAATAAACAACATATTTCTGTCTTTTCCTAACAACTTTACACCTTGTTGCACCTCTTAAGCACTGCTATCAAACCAAATTACTCAGCCCTAAAGCGTCGGTGCTGATGTGGCATGACAGAGAAATTATGCATGCTTAAATCATAATAGCTACGCACAGCAGCGCTAGTTAATATTTTAGTCTTCAATAGATTTGTCATGATAATGTTCATCATAAAGTGTCCTCTTCCCTATTATTGTCTTGTGTGAGTGAACAACTGCATACACCCAGGTGTCTCCATCAATTACTCGTGTCACACTGCGTTACCTTGATTTTCAGTCACAACGATGGGATTTTTAGTTAGATTAGATTTTTTTTAAACAAAATAAATAAATTTTTAGGACAAGTTTTATTGAATTATCTTTATATAGAGCCATACTGTTTATTGTTGGAAAGTATTTTAAGCTTCCCAACCTTGCCATGCCTGCAGTCTACAGCCATGTTAACAGCTCTGTGAGGCTGTACTTATGCACAGCCATGATTTAAGATAAATGCTAATATGCTCACCATGACAACGGTAACATGCTGATGTTACTATAATGTCTATATTCACCATCTTAGTTTAGTGTGTTAGCTTGCTAACATTTGCTAATTAGCACAGAGTACACAAAGTACAGGCTGATGGGGATGTTATTAGTTTTCAAGTATTTGCTCTTAAACCAAAGTACTAATTGAAATGTAGATGGTGCTATATGAGAAGTCAGAGTACAATCAAAATCAATAGGATTCATCCTCTAGGGAGCATACATGTCTGTAATAAAAAATGAATATAGAATAATAGTTATCTCAGTCTGTACCGCAGCAGTGGACCGAGCGTCCAGCAGACAGACCTACATTGCCATCTATAGAAAAAACAAGGCACCTTGGGCAGGTTGCTTGTCCATCACAGGTCCACTACATCGATAAAACATTTTACACTTGCAACCTACAGGCAGTTTAGAGAGTCCACCTTCTTGGACCTGCGTGTCTTCAGACTGTGGGAGGAAATCCAAGCACAAACTCATGCTTGGGGAAAAAAAAACAACAACACAAAAATGGGACACCAGAACAAAAATATTATAATCGTGTAAAATGTTTTGAATCAAGCCTGCAGGAGCTCTTTGCTGTTCCATAGGCTGTTTATCTCCCACACCTTTCCTCTCCTAATTCTGCAAATCACTGTTTCCTGATAAGAAATGTTACTACATTGCCGGTAGAACTTATCAGGTGATCATCAGACAAACAGACAGAATTCAACAGAAACTGTGGAAGAAAATGATTTCTATGGTCCTGTGTAGCCAAATGAGGAAAGATTATATCAGTAGATGCAGCTTTTAGACCATGATTAGCCTCATTTCCTACAAATGACTCCTTTCCTGAGCCAGGAGTGCTAGAATATTATTTTTCTTGTATCTCTTTCTTTTATAGCGTAACAATATCACCATAATGAGAATCTTGGTGAAGAGACACAAATGTATTCAACTTATCTATGCACTTTCTTTCCTGTAAGTCAGTCCCTCTGTCTCTGCCGTGTAATTAAGTGAGACTGTGGGTTCATGAGCTATGAGTTTTTCATTACTTTTGAAAAGGCCAAGATGTGCTGATATGGTTAAGAATGAGATATCAATATGTCCACTATTACTCGAATCTTTATAAATTTCATTCTACCATTCACTGCATACTTCTCATTCAGTAGCCTCCAAGGCTATACAGGGATAGATATATTTCATTTGGTGATTCACTCACTTCCTTTGAAGCCAAGCTTTGGTTTGTGTAAAGCCCTATAACAATGACTAGGTGGGCAAAATATGAATTATCAAGAATGACCATTTACTGACTTATTGAAATAAATGTATATAATCTTGTTGAAATCAAAAGACAGGTAGGCTATGTAACCATAGACTTTAAGATGGAGCAAAAAGACACATTTTATTGTATATTGTTTTTCAGGAAAGGCTAAGACTTCTGAATTTCTCTTCTCTACTGAGTAACATGCTTTTCTGGACTCTTATGCAGGGTCATTATCAAGCACCAGAGGATAAGAGCTGCATTTAAACAATTTAATTGGCTTTGTATGATAAACTATTTTTACAGGTTGCACATAGAAATATGCTTACATATAAGCTTTACATGCCAGAGGGTAAGCTTCCTGATAAACTGACAGTGGCTTAACTAAGCAGCAGGCTCCTTTGTGTAAAAGGTGTGGATAGACATTTCTGCGTATTAATATGTATAGCTTTTGCTTCTATGTTCTCCCTGTGGAATAGAAATCTGATTGTGTGTAGTGATAGTGTGAGAGTTGGGAGGCTTTGTTCCTCTGCGAGTGCTGTGTCTCCCTCACTAGGAAAAATGCCATGAAAGTCACCAGCACTGGGAGGTTAACTGCCAAGTTATAAATCACACAAGACAGTTAGGCTAAGGGTGCTGTTAGCATATGGCTGCAGCTACTCAACTGCAGTACCTTGAGGTTGTCATTTAATACCCTAATATTAATATACCTGTGATTTGTAATATGCCGTATATGGTGAATAAAACCAGGGCCTCGTTGTTAGATGTGTAAAGGTGTGTGTGCATATTATTACAAAGTCTTCCAGTATTTAATCAAGTGACTTCAATTGCTCTCATTCCAAAACATGGAGTTTGAGAAAGGTGCTTATCACAAATTCATCATGTGACATTTCAGAATAATCTACAGTTGACTTTTTTTCATGAAAATACCTTGAGATTAATATTTTCACATGAACGTACTATTAAGAAACGGTGAGGCTCTTTGTATTGAAACCACCACTAGACCAATATTTGATGATTAATAAAATGCCAAGATCGGCCCAATATATGTTATGTAATTATAACTAACAATATGTAGATTTATCTATTTTTGTTATGCTGCACTTTTCTCACATCAAAGCAACGGCTTACCCCTCTGCATCTTTAGCAGTGATTCTCCATTTGGTAACTGTCAGTCACATATCAGTCTGTCCCACTGCAGCATCTAGAAAATTGATTGAGCCTAGATGGACAACCAAAGTCTGACTGACAGTGTCTGTGGCGCAGATTATTAAGCATTTTCTCCTCCAGGAAGCCAATAACTGTCTGAGGAAACTAACACGGTGTCTTCTCTACTGAAATATGTTTGTTTTTATGATGTGTCTTTGTCTTTTATCCTCTTATCAGTGCGCTGAAACCTCCATTTGTACTAGCCTTTTTGCCTTTAGCGCCTCAATGGTCAGCCAACATAATTAGCTATATGCCAATCCCACTGGACGCTAAGGGCAAGTGACCCTAAATGGGGCAGCAGCATGCCCATACTCAGAGAAAGAACGCCAGAAGTAAACCATAATTGATGTTGCAGAGGGTTATGGGATTTTAAGTAGCCTCCCATTTCTTTTATACAGGGACACGTTAAATCCATGACTTATTTTCAATGCAGAAGCCAGGTATGCAACAGTCACATTATTAGTGGCACTTATACAGACCTCTACTTAAGTTGCTTTTTATTTAAAAGATACAGGATTGAATGTATAAAAATAAAAAGCTCTTTAGAGTGGAGTGTTACCAGTCTGTGAAAGCAAGGACTACATGATGAAGAGGAAAAATCCACCTTTTGGCACTGTCAAAAGAAAGCACACAACACAGTGTGAAATGATTGGAGTTAAGCTTTAAGATGCATGTATAAATAAAATGAGCTCTGCAACTGTAGGTTGTTTATATTCCTTTAATACCTAAAAAACACATATTCCCCTTTTAAAGACATTGGAGTGTTAAACTGCACATTTTATATGCATTATGTGTTTTACATAATCACATTAATTTACAGCCTTTTAAGAGCAGACAGATGTTTTGGATGGGGAGCATATATCGAAATCCAGAAGAAATCTTAATCCTAAATGAAATAACCCACCAAGTAGTATTGAAACTTCTCCAGCCAAATGATTGTAGCGAGTCACTGCAAATGTTTTTCGATTTAATGTCTTGTGTGATTAGCCCACTACCGCAACAACCCATACAGTGTGGGTGTGGGGAAGTTGAGCGTGGTGTTTTTGCGGTGCAGCCACATTTTAGAATTTGTAGCTTCTTTGCAGCAACATCCATATTTAAAGCATTGTCTACTGTCAGAGCTACAATTTTTTCTATATCACAATATTGGCCAAGCACAGCTTGTTGTAGAGAGGGTAAGAAGGTTTATCCAATATGGCTTTGATTTGGTCTTTTGTCTTTCTCTCTGCATTGCCTCTACACTGTCTAGTTCCAACCTGATCACCCACTCACCTATTGTTGAGACTGTTGACCTCTAATCCTTGATGCCACCACCCAGCACACCGCCCCAAAAACAGTGGCTACTAAAGACTGATAGAAAATCTGAGAGATCTTCTCAGGGAAAACAGTCTGTCCCTTCCTGCAGAGGGCTTTGGTGTTGAGAGTCCAGTCCAGTCCACCCTCGTCACTTCTTCTCTTTGGATGACAACCAGACAACCGGCCAACTGTTCCTCTGTTAGTCCAGCTCATCTCCTTTGGATATTGAGCTTCAGGTGTGACGTAACTCTCTGTCTTCTTTACTCCTTTGTAAAACAGTCTCTATATGAAATAAAGATTGACAGAAACATGTCAACATAGGGATGGACTTCCATTTTGCCAAAAAATATGCTTTCATTTGTTAAATTGCCTTTCTTTACATGTATTACGAGTATGGACAGACATGGTTTGGGGAGGCATACAACCATGAGGTGGTAATTCTAGTTTTAACCAAACATTTCCATATTCCATTATGTTTCTTCATACATGCCACTTTGACTGTACTCATGCTGAAGTTAATCAACTGCCTGTAGTGCCATTGTTCCTTCACCCGCCCTCCTTTTTGTTTTGCTCGTTTCAGACTGCGCTCACTCAGTCCATCAAAGGCTCCATTTAAAGATAGGTTTTTTAAAGTTCACTTTAGATGGACGCAGCTTGCTACTTTGGTTGCTGTGGAAACCAGGTTGTTGCATGGACAGGTTTTTGAGAACAGTGGGAGTTTAAGAGGCTATAGAGGCCTGTCAAGATTTATGGATTTACTGTACAGTTTTTAAGACCTAGTGGAGATTTATTTGATAGGAGGGAAAAGAATAAATGTTTGCCTGCAGATTAGAATAAATCAGTTTTCTTAGCTCATAGAATAGAGTTCATTTTTTGCTCTGATATAAAAATGAATTACAGAACTTTATAATGTACATAATTTAAGTTATATCGAAACTATAATTTAGCATTTTTGTAAATATGCTTATTAACAGCAGAGACTCCAGGAAGTTACTGGTCCCAACCAAGAAATAGTCTGGTACATTACCTGGTAAATTGTCATTTTTGTACAGATTGAACAAACAAGACATAATGTGTTAATAAGTGAGCTTTGGAAGTGCTGGTAGGCACATTTTGTTACCTTTGTGGCACAAAGCCCTATTAGTGTTTTCCGTGTTATAGTCCATATCCTTCACGTTCCACTCCCGCGATTGCTCTGGTGCTGCAGAAAATTCCTGCTGGATGCATGTAGTTTCCTTCTGCATTCTTTGTGTTGAAATTTTAAATTCTGTGGACTATTGTTGACTGCTCCTCAGATCTCTGCATGGTAAATTGAGACAGCTAGCTAGACTATCTGTCCAATCTGAGTTTTCTCTCGCAAGACTATTTTGCAGCGGCTCTGTGCAAAGTTCACCACCACCCATGACAATTCTGATTGGTTGAATGAAATGCCACTAAACCAGAGCACGTTTTCCTCCCATCCCTGAATGTTAGACTCTCCTTCAGCACGCTTTGGAGCAGGGTCTGGCAAAGCGGGACTACCCCAGTTCCAGTCTTTGTGCTAAGCTAACTTAGCTACAGCTTCATATTTACCATACAGACCCAAAAGTTTTCTCATCTAACTCCCTGCAAGAAAGGAAATAAATGTATTTTCCAAAATGTTGAACTTTTCCTTAAGTGAAAACGGGCATAATTTAATGCTTCTGTTTTTAGGACTTCTATTTAAATTAGAGATTGTTCCTTTATGAAGACCACTGGACAAAGGTCACAGTTTACCCTCCTCTTTTATTTACCACTATAAGCAGTCTATAATCGGCATTGTCAGCACTGAAAGGGCAAGTTTCACCAACAGTGTGGTCTGAAACACTATGTGAGGCAGGTGCTTGCTGGGTTGATGGCGTGCATCGTTTGGACCGCGAGCAATCAGATACCTCATAGGGCTCTGAATCGGCTTACATTCTGCCCTTTAGCCAGTAGCAGGGCCTTCGGTGTTGAGGCGGAGAGGACTAACCGGTCCTTGGGAAACTAAATGGATTAGGAAAAAGACAAGATAGGGGCCATGCTTCTGGTTGGTTTCATTCATTAAAGGCTCAACACCACCATGCAAATGATAAAAAGCTACATGAATGGATTGAAGACTTTTGAGGCATTTTAGTTTAGAGGTGCACGGCTGGTGTTGGAAAAGACAATCTGGTTGTGTTTTATTCACTGTGGTCCCCTTGTTCTTAACTGTGGGTTATTTTTATAAACACTGCTTGTTTGAGTGGAACAAATTAAGTATAAAAAGGCCCTAAAACTGGCAAGTATTTAAATCACATCATCAGCAAACTGCATACTAAACAATGTTTTTCTTGCATGAAGACAACAAGGCTAGCACTTTGGGATGTTTATTGTTCCTGCTGGAACTAATTTGGAGTCTCAAACTGTTCAAATCTGCCAGCACAACCCCATCACTTACACACGGTCTGTCACATTAGATTTTACCAATAGCCTAGTATTAACTTACAAGGCACATCAACATGCCACTACAGTATGGGGTCAACTCTTATGCTGCCAATAATTATTAACTGTGAGGTGCAATGAATGTCCACTATAAAACCCATTTAATTAGTGGATTGATTTTGTATTCTTATATAATACAATTAATTAACACTCACTAAATGCCCATGGCAGTTTGTTTAGTCTCTTATTTTTGATTTAATATATTAGTGAAGTCTTATTACATTAACGTGAGTGGTATGACACATAAAAAAAAAACAATAAATCCAAATAAAACATGTTTGGGTAGAGAAGGGGGGGGGCTTGTGAAATAAAATGAACCAGTTTTGCCGCGTTGTATAGCCCTTTACTGTAGATAAGGTTAAAATATAATTATTGTTAATTAGCCTACAGTCAGTAAATTGTAAAAAACAATTTATATTTGATGTGCTGCTGTACTGGAGCCACACCAGCGGGTCAGTGTGAAGACTCATAAAAAAAGCAAATATATCCGGTCATGTATTTCAAAATAAAACTCATTTTGATTTATGGCTCTTTGTGTTATAAAGTTAACTCGACAATAAAAATGGAATAGGCCTATACATCACTTACGTGTTGCGCTATATCATACATTTTCTTTTAACGTGTGTTCTTCTTTAAGACAATTAAAGAGGGTTTGTTGCCCAATGCTAAATATACAGTAGGTCTATTATAAGCTTAACATCGACTGAAACATGCAAGAGAAACTCAAACCGTTTTAAGACATTTTTTCATCTTAAAAAGTCCATTCAAATGAACAGCTGTAGTATCACAGCTGGTTCTCTGACGGTGCAAACACGTATGCCTTTTGTTGTTAAAGGCACTTCCTGCCTCCGTCTGCACAACGGTGTCTGACTTGATAAAACCGCTGCCCTGGACAGCTCTGGGATTTTTTGCTTTGGCAGCCAGACTGTGCCAATCTGTTTCCACTGTTGCTGGGCACGGACGAGCACCGGGAAAGTCGGAAACGGAACGGGACCGGTAAGACAATGCGCTCTCCTGTCTTCTTGTATTATCACACGTGAGGAAGAGTGCTGTCTCTGCAAAAGTTTTAATTTGGCTGAAATGGATCTCGATGCGATAGTTTCAGGTGCACAGTTTTGCGGAGTTGTGAAAGAGAAGAGTAAATTGAGCATGTGGTGTGGCAAAGTTTTATTTCGTTAATCGCTTTTGCTGGAATAACTGCGTGTATGTTCTGGATAAAGACCATGGATTTTAGATGTTATGCGTAATTGCGCATCAGCAGCACCAGACGTTTAATCGCCTTTCTCCACAATTGTCCCATAGGAAAAATACTTTTTTGGGAGTGCTAAAGTAAGATGCTACTCAACTAATATAACTTATAAATAAGTCAGTTAAAATCAAACCATAAAATATGCGACAGTGGGAGAAAAAACAAAAGATCACCGTTATTCCTTAAAGTGGGGATGCTATGTCAGTGTAACATTTATTTTAACATGTATGTAACATGTATTTTAACACAAGAATTGGTCCCTTGTTTATAGCATTCTAACCAAAAATGAGGTAGATATTCTAAAACAACTATTCATATTTATAGTCGGCTGTGGATTTATACTGCAACATTGGCTTCACTTATGTACTCCATCCTCCTCTGTAGTATTTTCCACTGAATATTGTCAATATGTTCCCCTCGTTATCTGCTCTGTACTGCAGCCTATTGATGCTACAGTTTGGGTAATTATAGCAAATACAATATTTACTTTACTTTTTTAAAGAAATATCCCTGTAACAGCCTACAGTTTGTATTAATAAAATGGTTGTGACTTTATCAGACTTTGTAGTGTATTTGTTACCTTTTAATAACCTTTTGATAGTCTTCAGGAGATGATATCACTTTGACATAATGTATAGTTTATAGCTATGCATTGATAACCTTTTGTAAAATCTTCATTGATTGTTGATGGTTGATTGACACAAAGCTACATATTATAACTCACTGGACTTTCAGGGTTCATTGCCTTTTTAGAGTGGCACAAAATTTGACTGCATGCAAGATCAATTACACACACACACACACACACACACACACACACACACACACACACACACACACATACACTGCATCTGAGTCTACTGGGGCCAATAATGGCATGATTTAACATCCTTCTGCTTGGAGGAATTCTTGAAGTTTGACATGTCTATTTCATCAGCGCTGGCAGTGCTCTGGTAACAGAAGTGCATTTAATAATCACCACTGTACACAGAAAGAGGAGTCTATGTTGGTGTACAGATGTTGGAATCAGTCTATCCTAAAGTGAGCCAGGTCAAAATGGGGCGTGTGAAACTGTCACTTGAATCAAAATTGGATTTTCTACTGAACACCTCTTTTGCTGCAATCTCAGTGCTCAGTAGTTGTAACAAGTAAGAGGTCTGATAAATCAAGTGGAATATCACTTGTAGATTTAGAGAAATTGACGTTGTGTTCTGTATAGACCTCGTTTACGGACAACACCTTTTTAGAGCTGGCGTCTCCCGCTGAATGGCCCTAGTTGATAAATGCTGCAATCTGTCTTGCTCGTATGATAAAGTGTGCAATATGTTTCTCATAGTCATTTTTGTTATGTACTGTGTTTTTTCTTTAAATCTAGAGCTAGTTTGGCATTTGAGAGTTTTTGTAGTAGTTCAGATGATAACAGCATTTTGACATTCTCCTAGAGAGAGCATGAAGTGATTGAGTCTCCCCCTGTTACCTCACATGTGCGCAGCAGGAAGTTACTAATACTGACACACTGTGCACCTTTCCTTTTGTTATTGAGCATATTCCAACGAAGTGCCCTATTTCTTTGTGCAAAAAAAACGTGGAACAAGCTCACAAACACGTTTCACTTTTTGTTTAGCAGACTGTAGATTTTTCACAACAGAGAACTCTTAGTATAGCTGTCAGGTATTTTTTCTTTGGTTTTATCATTGTATACATAGTTGTAGTGTTTGCCAGTTATTAATTGCATGTACTGTAAACAAAAAGGCTAGCCTTGCACATGTTTTGCCACCACTGGGGAAAAGAAGTACTCATGACTACCAAAGTGATCAAGTGTACAAGTGTCTCGCTGCTTCTTGACTGGAGACTTGTCTGTCTCAAACAACCTCAAAGCCTCCTAAAACTTAAGTTCAAACTATAACTTGAAATTGGGTGTGGTCTTGTCTGGATCAACAGAAGTAAATTTCCAGGAAAATTGCCTGACTTTCCACTCGTCTCTTACCTTCTGCTCTTTTGTGTGTTGCCATTCTATGTTCGCTTCGGGAAACAACAAACTTCGAGCCAATAAGCTAGCAAGCTACCCGCTGCAAATGGCAAGTTTTGAAGAACATCTTGCAACAAGGCAGGCCTTCTTGGTACTTGTTGCTTTTGCTATGTAAGTGGGACGTTTCAGGATCAATTGGATGGGATTGCCATGGACAAAGTACACATGGCAATACACTTGTAGAGCAAATTACCTGTTAACCATGTATCCAGCTAATTTAAATATCTCACACTACTAAATTGTGTGAACCGTTAACTTAATTTAAAATTTTACATGGCGTTTTCTTTTGCAGGGTGCAAATGTTCCACAAACAGACAAGACAAGGTGTGGTCAAATAGTTTTATTATGCATTTTTACATTTACTTTAATGCTATTTCTCAATAATATTGGACATGTGTATAATATTAATGAGTTTGAGTTGACTGACTAAAGGAACTATTACAGTTCCTTTTTAGGAATGTGTTTGTGTGTGAGAATAAATTAAGTGTTGGTACTGATTGAGAGTGGGTAAAAGTGATTATCACGTAAACTTAAACATTTAACAAATATATGTACCCTTATTATAGCTACAATTCTTCATTTGAACCACCCCAATATTCCACAAAATCACACCCACACCCTTATCCTCCTGCTAGTTTGTTGAGATGACTAGATGCTCACACTATAAAACATACAAGAATGTAGTGGATTCATTTCAAGTTCATTCAACGTCAAATGTTTTCATTTTCAGACCCAATTCAAAACTGATAAGTTGAATTTGGTCCATGTAAAACAAAAGCGTATTTGTGATCAGCATATTAGCACACATCCCAGCATGCAATGCTTGACAGAGACTACTTACTTATTGTAGTTTGAGGAAAATATACAAAACTTTTGAGCCAGCAACTTTGAACTACTTACCTCCATTTCTGGTTTGCTTTGTCCATTGGTTTATTTGTCCATCAGCAAGATTACGGAAAAACTACTGGCCCAATTTTCATTAAACTTGGTGGAAGGGTGTAACATTGGCCAAGGAAGAACCCATTACATTTTGGAGCGGATACACAGATTATTTTTTACTTTCATTAACATTGCGAGATATAGCGTTTGTGCTACAATCAGGGTCTTGGAATAGTTGGAAAAATGAATTCCTGACTGGGAAAGTTTACATTGTATTAACATTGTGTGCCCTTGTTGTTATTCAACTAAGTTCAGTTGACAAACTGAAACTGAAAACTTATGTGACTAAAAACCAAAGTATGAACTATTAGTTTTGCATTCCTTTACACCCTGAGGAGATGTGTGTCTGTGTTTGTTTTAGGAGTATTGCTTAGTTTTTAATTGTCGCTGGCAGCGCTGAATCGAGTGGCAAGAGACGAGCAGCATGTCTGTCACCATGTGTTGTTAGAGGTGGATACCATGTTTACTTCCACCTCAGGAAGCCGGTGGTGAAACATATCCCAGCTAAATGCATTAAAGTGGCTTCATGCTCCTTGTAGTGCTCAATGTTAAAGACACTTATTCATCTCACAGGGTCATTGGATAGAAAGCATTAATATTAGATGTTAAAGGGGTCACTCTGAGGCCATTTTGTCCTCTTGGGGAAATCCAAGCATTCGTTCTTTTTTTTGGAGATGGTTATCTGAGATTGTTAGTGTTACATTGTGGAATAGCTGGTGTTGGAGTGCACCTCCCATGAAGGGGGAAATATAAACATTTAAACCCATCCTTGCGTAAGCGAAAAGAGTTGAGAAAGAAAGAAAGGTGAGATTGGAACAGAGAGGTGAGAGAACAGTCCATACATATCCTCATATGTTGATGGGGGTAAGTGTAAACTGTTTGTGACAAGCGGAGTGTAACCCGCAATTTCCACCAGTTGTGGAACGGCTGCAGCTCTGCTATGGAACAGTGGCAGAGCAAATAGGTTTCCATGAAAGTCAATGTGTGTGTTTTCCCTGACTGCGGAACGGCTGTGTTCCGACTCCGTCCCAGCTCTGGCGATCTGCAGCCCTTCGGAGCAGATACACAGAGCTTCTATTTATGCCAGCTTTCGTAGAGCTCCACAGCAGGTCAGCACAGGACTGTGAGGGACAGGAAGTCAAGCACAGAAACAAAATAAAACATCCAGTTAAATTTCAAAATATATTCATATTTCCCTTCACTACACCTTGAAAATGTCATAATGGGCAGAGACAAGTGGCCTGTCACAGGTCAGAGGTTTTGTAGTTCTGTTTATAGAAACTACATCCTGTCATATTGCGCTATCATACGTGAATTTGCAAGATCTCGTAGGTCCTCATTGACTTCAACTGCCAGTCATGGCCGCAGCCATTCCGCAACAAATCCGAACCTGGTGGGTATTGAAAGCCGTTCCGCAGTTGGTGATAATCAGGGGTAAGAGTCTTCACAGACGTAACGCTGAGTGGTTTACAGTGACACCCTCATGACCACAATTCAGGGTGAACCAGAACATGTCCCTCTTGGTGTCTTGACAAGAACTCTTTTTCTTCAATTCAAGGCATCCAGCCTCTTTCTCATCTTCAACAGATCAAGGTCAGGTTGCTTGACTACCAGGCTGGCCCTTGGCTTACACACACAACATCATGTATATACACAAATAAGTATGTATTTGTATGCTCAGCATGCTTCAGTGCTTACTGCCACTCTTGGTCAAGACTTTATTGGTAAATATATGCATGTGCAAGGCATCATATGCAATCACATTTAACAATGTTTGCAGAATCCTCTTTGTCTTTTTTTCATAATTTTGCAGTTTATTTCTTTCAGCCACTTGCTCTGCTATTGCTGCTCACCGTCTAATTTTCTCTGTGATTTTGCTCGTCTGCTGTTCAAGTGGCCTCTCGCTATTTTGCTTTGACCTCTTTTTGATCCTCCTCCTTACTGCTGTTATCTATGGTATCATCACCCGCTGAGCCAAGGTGACCAGCAAGCTCACACTGTGCAACACACACAGTTGGAGCCCAAGGCCCAAGACAGAATTGGTGAATTCTTGTTCTCTCTCACTTTGTGTGTGACTGACATCATTGATTCAATGCTATGCTGAAAACGGTCAGAGTAGCACAGTGACCTTTAGTTGGAAGTTTTGTGCTAAAACTGTGACGCATCTGCAGGTCGCATATCCAGTTGCCAATACAAACACACAGTTGATTCCCAATTAGTTGGGGGAAGCTTGGCACTGGAGAAAATTACAGTCCTGTCAGGGCCAGGCAGAGCAGCACTGTACACCAGAATTTTTTTTTTGAAGTGAAACAAAAACATTCAGATTCTCATTCATTGTACATTTGTATGTGGGTTGTGCTCTCTAAAATCACAGGTTCACAATGATTTCTTAAAGTTGTGCAATGGGTGCCCAGATAGCTCAGTTGGTAAAGTGGGCGCACATATATAGAGGTTTACTCTTCAACGCAGCGGGCTGGGTTTGACTCCAACCTGTGGTCCTTTGCTGCATGTCATTCCCCCTCTTTCTCCCCCTTTCATTCTTCAGTAAAGGCCTAAACAAGCCCAAAAATAATCTTTTAAAATGTTGTGCAATGTACATTATCAATTTCTTTTTAAGTCACTGCTTAAACATTAAGTTCTCTAAGTAGCATTTTAGTTTGTTAAACATGTCCTCTGGGGGAGGCTCAGGATAAATCAAACGTGCCAAAAAATTCCCACATTTGCTTTTAAGATGTTGTAACACAAATGACTTTAAAAGCAAGCTTGATAAATTATACATTCCTTTTTCCACTCTCCAGGGGTTGGGTGAGGAGTGACAGGGCAAGTAACAAGCTGTGCAGGTGAAATGAAAATGGAAAATCTCCATTAAAAAGCCACGAGTACTGTCTCTTCTAGCAATGCTGGCTCTTTATTGCTGAAGGCGTGACGGAGCGGTGGTACCCTTCAACCCCTGAGTCGCTCCACTGGCCTGGTTTGGTGCGCTGTGGGAAAGATAGAATGGGGGTTGGACTGGGTGGGGTGCACTAATTCTGACAGGTGCACGAAGCCTGCTTTGGGTCATGCAGACTGCCCTTTTTCCCGATGCGAGCGCCCTTCATCCTTTAGCCCCCTGCCTGGCACACTGGCATGGCCGACTGGAGGTGCACAGCCCGGGGACTCAGAGGCTGCCTGCTCCTTAATGGGGAGCTGGAGAGTGACTCTGCTGATGCTGGGGATGCCGGGTTGTGTCTGTCATTTTTAGAAACTACTTAGATGAAACCACGGTCACTTCCGAATGACGAAGGCCTTGATGGCTGCATCCCCATGGAAACTCGTTTATGTGGGTCCCAAATATTGTGACAGCTGTAACTTGGAAAATAGAGATATTTAGAGCACTGAATTTGCTGAATTCATGGTTTATATGACCAAGAATTTGCTAGCTTTTTCTTAATGATGATAATGACTATAACATAGCCTGTAAAAATAGTGGACGTAGCATCTGTGAGGTCACCCATTGGTTTGTGGACTGCCGTTTTGAGACCTCAAGCTTGGCGATACAGGTATTGCCATCTAGGTTTTTTTGCAATCAAAGACATTGTCCTTTCATTTCTGTCTTTCATATTTCCTTACAACATAAATAATATATGCTTTCATAGCCTAGTGATGGATTGTAAAAAATAAGCCTGTCTCATGATTGATTTGAGAAGAGCTTTCTCTAAATGTGGGCCAAACAGATAGCTACTCATTTAAGTCTAGCCCACTACTCTATTGTAGGCTATTCATTTTTGATTCTAACAAAATACTTTTGATTAACAAGTTATGATTCACTATGTGTGTATTTTATGACCACTATAGCGTCTGCTTTAAAACAATGTGAACATGATAATAGATCTAGCCTGTCAGTCTGTATCAGTCCCGTGTGTTTGCTCAGCTGAAACACTGCATGTCCGGCTGAGTAGAAAGCAGAGAATCATCTTCATTGTTGGACAGATTGCCTATTAGCAAAATAATTAATAACAAAACAAATTAAGAATTGCACAGACAGGGAACAAAAGTTTGACTATTGCGCAGTAAGCATTTAAAAAAACAAATCCTCTGAAACCACTGCATGTTCTATATTGGCTATTGTATACCACAGGACATTCATGGGCTTAATGAATGAACAAATTAATATCATTATTTACATCTTTTACAGCAGAGCCTTCTCTAAGACGGACTGCAAACACACGCTAATGATGTTTTTCCATTAATGATACCTGCTCGACTTGCCTCGACACGACTCGACTGGTCGTCATAGCAGGAAACTGCCGTGACCTAATGCGACACACACACAGAGCGTTGAAGATGTGTTGTTTTTGATTCTCTTGATGTGGCTGTTGCCACAGCCAGAAGACAGATTTAGTTTCAAAAGAAGCAATGTGTGAAAAAAAAAAACACGGCCTGTTTGTTCAGGACAGTGTGTAGCCACACCCCCTAAAGCATCCATGCTAAGTAGCAACTTGCGTAAAGCGACAAGAATTTTTCTCCTTTCTTAGCTTATTAGAATGCAGTCAGTTCAAAGGCCTTTAGTACTGTTAATGTGCTGTCCTGACAGCAACTGAAGGGACGTAATTTAGAATGTGTCAGTTTTACAACTCAGGAAGAAAGTTATTGTCCTTCTAAAAATAACGTTCCCATTACTCAACACCAGACTCCCACTGAACATACAGTAAGGAAATAGCATGCTAGCTAGCTGATTCTTGTCTCATTTGTAGTCTGATATACAGTAAATTAATCAAATCCAGTGCCCTATAGGTCTGTAGCTATTTTCCAAGACACTGTAGCTGTAAGGGGAACTGCACCAGACCAGGCATATGGAAATGGGCTTGGTTTTATTTAAAATAAGTTGGAAAAATGATAGACGTGGCCTCACGTCCTCTCATGATACATCTTGACCTACCCTTTGAGCCCTTTGTCCAAACAGGAGGTGATATATCAGCCAGAAGTTAGAGCAGAGGAGAAAAGGGAGTGGCGGTTGGAAGGGAGTATCAAGTTTTTTTACCTACAGTAGAAGCAGAGGGCTGCTCTTCTTCAGTGTCACATTTACATACTGTATTGAGCTTCATTTGATCTCATTTTGATTCATTGTTATGAAATCATTATCTTTATAAGCAGAGAGCAACAGTAGTCTGCCTCATTGCCATAAGCCTTAGATACATACACACTCCCACGTGTAATGACTCACACTGACAGTGGCCCCAGTGTTGGAGCTGTGCATTCATTTACACAAACACATGCACACACACAGTGGTGCATTTATGCTGCTTGTGAATGACTGCGCTCTGGGGTTAAACACTGGCTCAGTGTGTTCGGCCAGGTAAACCTCAAATACTCCGCACAACAACAACAAGTGCTAAATAGACCGCTTGTTCGGGTCGGTCCAACTGCACTCAGCAGGAAGGGTGGCTAAAATCATTTGATCAGAAACATGCAGTTGTAGATTGCTTCCATGAATATGCAGGTGTGTGTGTGTGTGTGTGTGTGTGTGTGTGTGTGTGTGTGTGTGTGTGTGTGTGTGTGTGTGTGTGTGTGTGTGTGTGTGTGTGTGGCATTGACTTTTACATTTATTTATGGAGGTATTTTTTATGCATGGCTTTTTTTCAACAACGTCTTGCTTCTCATACACTAATTCATTCAGTAACACAAATTCACACATGGTAGCTGCCCAGTACAACCACAGTCTTTCAGTGGAGCTCTGCTGTTGGAGCTGTCATGGGTTAATTGCCTTGCTTAAGGGCATAATAGTCATCAATATTGACAGAAGGGAAAGTTTACTAATTTGCTTTCTCTGTGTCAAGATTATTTAAAGCCGAGAAGACTAGTTTCTCAGTCTTAGACGGTGTGTGTTGAGCTCTTGTCCTCATCATTTTCCAGGCTTTCCACTGCTAGGATTATGATAGCAAAAGTCATGAAGGCAATTCATAAGGAGGTATGTTTTAAGTGAAAGTTTGAGGACACTTTTCAGTGTGAAATTCCAGGCAGTGCTGCAGTAAAAAAGAATCACTCATCACAGGCTAAATTTTTTTTTGTTTGTTTGTTTGCTAAATCTGAATGAAGGAAATGCATTAGTTTAAGTACAATATATTTAGCTGCCCGGGATTATTCTGAGGCTAAATTTAAGAATCACCCTGCACTCTAAAAGCTTTTGAATGATATTGTACATTTTAGCACAATTTGTCCTTACTTTAGCTTTGGCCTGAAACATCTGGTATTTTTCCTGTAGTGAAGTGCTACAGTAGCTTAGTAATTTTCTCCACAAGTCAGTTGTAATAAAAAACTATCAGAGGTTATTGCTTCTAAGGATTCTTGTTGAAATCTAGATGTACTAGATGTACTCCTACTATATTGTATTACTGTTTTTGCCATCTAAAATAGGATTTTGACTGGAAGTAGAAAGATAAAGCTTGGAATAGAAATAAACATTGTGGCCTATTGTAGCATAAATGTGTGAGCGGTAAAGATGGTTTTGAAGATCTGAAAAGACAATTTTTCAATGACAAATGATGAATATGTAACACAATCAGCCATCAGATAAGACAGGCACCCCTCAGATATTCAGATCAATCGTGTCATCTATTTTACATTCTGCAATCAGACTTACTAACTTGTACCTGTTTGTACATGTGAGTCTCATCTTTCTGTCACAGTAAAAATTGTGGTTCTAATGTGTATTATTGATGAAATACTGTTGAAGAGTCGCTCATTTTTTGCCTCCAAGTTTAAAATATTAACAGCTCCTTATCTCAAGTATTCTTCTAAAACTACATAATTAACAAGTGTGAAGAAGCAGAAATACTTTTGTACCTGTCAGTAAAACCATGTGTGATTTTTCTCACGCTTGTATTGCTCTTGACCCTTGTCTTCATATTAAAACACCGTGAGGTCAGGGGAGGGAAATGCTCAACAAATCTGTTCATAATTAATTTGACCCTGGCAAAATACATTTTCTGTCTATGTTGAAAGACCGTGCTTCTGTAGTTTTCAACGTACATTAATGCAGTCGTCCTTAGTGAGAAACATCTGTTTTATCTCCTGCACAGCACCTCTTCTGCCTCCTGCAGCTCCAGATATCAGAATTGGTGTTGTTACAGCCCACAGGAGGTGGCACCAAAGCTTCCTCCACCAAGCCCCCCACCAAACATCTCTTATTGATCAGGCTGGAAAGACATCTAATCCATGCTGATCACAGTAACCTCCACCATCTGGACAGCTGGATCTGAGGCACACACTGTTTTTTTCACTGTGTCTCTTATTGAACTATGCCGGCTGTGAGAAGAGGAGGCTGGATATTGTTGGGTGTGGCTCAGGTCACCCCAGATAGCCCGATAGAGTTGGTGATGCTGAAGATAGGCTTGTGATGCCGCTATTGACGTAGCGTCTGACTCAGAATTGCTTATATCATTCAGCTGCCACCTCCTCACACTGAACTGGGGCTTAACAAACCTATCAGTGGTGGCCTAGCCTTTGATTAAAAGTCAGATTAGCACCCTCTATCCATATGTCTGTTAAGCAGCTCTAGGAAACTGACATTGTTTATTCCTTCCACAGTCTCAGTATTTTTTTATGGCTTTCAGTTAGTGCCATCCATGTGTATGCTTTTTTCCTTGTGGTATCTTCCTCCTCCAATTTGTATCTGATGTGATTTCATTTGTGTGTGTGTGTGTGTGTGTGTGTGTGTGTGTGTGTGTGTGTGTGTGTGTGTGTGTGTGTGTTTGTTATGTCAACTATGGTAATCTCGTTACCTTGACTGTTCAAATGATCAAATTGGATCAGCGTGGCCTGTCGATATAATCCCTATCAGATTTGCATTGTTGAATGTGCAATCACTTTCAAACAAAACATTAATTTTAAATGACTTATTTCTATCTCGTGATATAGACTTTTTATTTGTCATGGAAACTAGGCTGCATGTGATCTAAGCCCTTTCATTGATTTCTCAAAATCGCTATAAATGCCGTCAATTGCCAGTTAATAAGTACACTAGTTTTGAGGTGCAAGCATTTAAGGTTGATTTGTCCTGCCCCCAAAGTACAATAAGGACTTTATCAGTGAACTGTCTGAGTTTCTATCCTTGATTGTGCCCAACTTGGATATGATTTTTATTTTTTGTTTCTACAACTTGTGGATTTATTCAATCTGACTCAGTCTGTAACTGGTCCCACACATACATACACTGGATCTGATTTAATCATTAGGTTTTGCTGCTGTTAAATACTGAGCTGGATGTTGTTTGTCTATCTGACCATACACCTGTATTTTTAATGTATCACTTTCATTACAATTCATTACCTAAACCTTGCTTACCAGATTGCTAAATCCGAGCACTGAACCTGTCCACTGCAATTTTCTGATGCTTTCATAGCTTGTCCTTTTGCTACCCCTACAGAGATAACCTCTTCCTCTCTTTGTCTACAGATGAGCTAGTACCTCGGGTTTAATACCACTATCAAAGATGTTCTTGATATTGTTGCCCCTTTTAAACTGAAGCGACCCAAAGTCAAAGCCCAACCTTTCACAAAAGTCTAGAAAAGCAGAGAGGAAATGGAAAAAGGATAAACTGCAAGTGTCCTATGAGTTACTGAGAGATCACCAGGTATCCTACCAACACCTTGTCAAAGCATCTAAAGCAAAGTGTTTTTCTGATGTCATAGCAAAAAATGCTCATAGCCCTAAAATTTTGTTTAGTGCAATAAATACTGTACTAAATCATTGCACTCCCTGATGCTACGTTTGAAATCTTGTATTTCACCTACTGATCATGACCCTTCTAAATCAATCCTATGCCCTGCTTCTCTTAATTGTTTTGTGCCTGTAGCCCTGTCAGCATTGATGGCTATTGTATCACACATGAAACCTAACCATTCATCTTCAGATATTGTCCCCTGTCGTTTTTTGAAAGAGTTATTTGATAATATTGGTCCCAGCCTCTTGTCTGTAATAAATAGCTCTCTTATGAATGGCACAGCCCCATCTAGCTTTAAACATGCTGTGGTTCAACCTCTAATTAAACCCACAAACTTGCCCTACTGATTGTAACAGCTTTGGGCCTATTTCTAAATGATTGTTTATGTCAAATATTTTGGAGAAGGTAGTTCTTGCTCAGTTCTTTGCATTTTTAAGTGAAAATAATGTCTTGGACAATTTTCAGTCCATCATAGCATTGTAGCACATAGAAACAGCCCTTCCTAAAGTGGGGTAAGGATCCAGGCTGTTGCTCTACAGTGGTTCAATTCTTATTTAAAAAGTAGAACCTTTTCTGTTGAAATTGGAAATATCTCCTCCTTTTCAGCAGCGATTACAATGCGGTGTACATTTTAAGGCCAGTTTTAGGATCTTTGTTCATACCACCCATTGGGCTCAATTCTTCACAAACATAACATCTTATTACTGTTATGCTGATGAGACACAGCTCTACCTGCCTCTAAAAACAGGTGATACTAACTCTTTAAAGTCCCTTTTTCACTGCCTGAAAGACATTTAGTGTTGGATGGCTTACCACTTTTTCCAACTTAATGAGAGTAAAAAGGAAGTCATGTTGTTTGGCCCCTGAAATTCAGTTGACATACTTTCAGACTTTAGACTTTAGCCTTATGTCTGCTACTCTACTGCAAAGATCTTTAAGTCATTTTTATTCTTTTGGCGTATGATTTAGTTTAAGGACACTTGTATAGAAGTGTGTCGTTTGTATGATGTTCATTGTGTCTATATTTGTATTGTATTCCTTTGTTTTAGAACATAATATAACTTTGTACAACACTTTGTTCAGCCTAGGTTGGTTTTAAATGTGATGTGCACTATAAATACATTTACTTGACTACTTATGTGCCTTTGCACTCTGCTTGGGGCCTCTTATCAGTGTCAAACTGGTGGGCCGAGAGTGGGTGAAGTAAGCAAGGGCATCTCTCTACTCTGAAAGATCCCACATTAACTTCACTTCCTCCAGTTTAAAATCCCTCTTAGCCCTGCAGCAGCAGAGACATCAGCTCTTAACTCACACATCGACTCACTGATCTACTAAATCACTTCTGTTAACTGCATTGATTCACTGTGTCTCTCTCCATTTTCTTACCTCTTTGGTGAGTCAGTGCTTCTGCAATACTTCTGGCATATACTTGCCATTTGTATGGCAAAGTTGAATAAGACTGCTTCTATTATTGATTTAGTTCACACTTTTCAGTCAAATTTGAATTGTGTCAATTTCTGTTTGTGTTTGTCAATCTGAGTTCTAAACAAAGCTGTGTTGTGTGAATGATGCAGCAAAAGCTGGACCCACAAAGAGCTCCACTACATTAGTTGACTTTATCTCCCCTCAGCTCAGTTCAGGCCATCCCAAACTCATACTGGCCTGACAGCCCCTATAATTGAACCATATATTTTTTTCCTCTCTGTAAATAGAAGAAGGGACATCTTGCTGTGCTCTGCTCTTGGGAGCATTTTTGCTGACAAAACAGGGGCTGTTGGGGTTGGGTTAACAATTGTAACAACAGTGCTGTCAGAGAGGGGGCACAGCAAAAGATAAAGAGGGGAGGAATGGATATACCTGCTTTCTAGAAGAGCCACACATACAGTAGTTTGTTCAGCCAAAGCTTGGGGAGAGAAAGAGGACAGAGAGTAAATTACAGATACTGACTTTAAAAGCTCCCTGAAACAACAACATTGTATTAGTAAATGCTTTCAGATAGACCACATCTGCTTTGCACCAATGCCTGTCTGCTGCACCTTTGGAAACTCTATTTAAAAAGATGTGTTTCTTTACAATAATGGACATAATTTGGAAACCTTAAACCAGGCTGGCTTTGAACAGAAATGTCTCACTCAAGCAATGATTTTTGTTGTCAGTATATTGGAGATGTTAATTGCATAATTATGTTTTGTATGCTTTATGTAACATTTGTGTAAAATCTTTACACAAACATTATTTTCTAAGAGTTTATACTCGTATACAAGTTTTTACAGTTATTTAGTTGTTACAGTTGGCAGACGGACATACAGAATACCGAACAACCAAAGGGGAGCTTATTGTGTCTTAATTCTCCCAATAGTATGAACTGGGTGGTACAGGATCTGCAGCCCAGTGATGCCTCAGTGACTCTGTTCTAACAAACAAGGCAAGAATCAAAACAAGGCACTCTTCTTCTTCAAAGCCAAATTGAACCACACAAATCTGTAGGAAATCAATAGCTAGATCTTTGTACTAAAAGAACACACTCGCTCTGGGCTCTGCTAATGTTTTTTTTATGGCAAACTTAGAGAGAAAAGACAGGGAACATCTGAACAAGAGAACCTGAGGGCTGCTGATCACCTCTCGTGGTCTTACTTTCTCTTTTACCCTCATATGCAGTAAACATATTTGTAGACTTATGGACTTGTGTATGGCATGAATGTAGCTTGGTTTTCATACATTGCACACATTGATGTCAGGTATGTAAAATAGATCCCAGGGAAATATCTTTGTCCACCTTCATTGAGGTGGTAAAAATGTCAATGGCAATCTCCTATTCTTAGCTGGCTATGCAACATTGGTAAATTACAGAGTTTTATTTAAGCCCTCCTTGGGGTTATTTGAGTGAGCACAGGCTTGACAAGTAATCAGGACTGATTACTCAGGTTTGACAAATCCATAAAATCCTCAAACAAATGTTGTGCATTCAATATTTGAAGTAGCTTGATCGAGGAAAATATACAAATGTAAAACAGGTTTTATGCCAAAAGTATTAAAGGCAACTTATTGTATTGCTACCTTAAATTTATTTATTCACATATTCAAATACCTGCTAAGTGCTGTAAGTGCATTAACCACACACTCTACAAGGATTAGTTTGACATTTTTGGAGAGACATTTATTTGCTCTCTGGTGGAGAACTACAGAAGCCATTGCAATATGACTGGGAACAAGGAAAAAAACGCTTGGCTGGCTCTTTCCCTCCTCTAGCACATAACCCCCTCAAAGAAGGCGACTTTTTGTTTTTATACTTTGTTTTTTTTACAGATTAAACAAACAAGATATAACGTGTTAATTCATGAACTTTAGAGCTACTATTTGGAGTATTTTGTTAACTTAGTGTGGAGCTTGGCTTGTTGTTTCCAGTCTTTGTGCTGGCTGCCAGAAGTAGCTTTATATTACTGGTATCTTCTCATCTAATTCTCTGCCAGGAAGAGAATGTAGTATATTTCCCAAAATGTCAAGCTTTTGCTTTGACAAGCTAGTGTTGTTTGTTCGTGTAGTCTGTGGTGTATTTTCTTGTATTTGTTTTGGTTTGGAGGAAAATGGGTGTGTGGGGCCAGGGTGATATTCATCCATTTAAATGAAATACAGTAAATGCCATCTGAGGTGGAAAGCAGGATTGAAATGCCATATCGCACAGCTACAGGTGCTCGCTTAATTATGTAGTCTTGTTACATCCTCTTGAGTACAGTTGCATTACTCCAGCTGATGTAAAGTGCTTCACATTTTATTTTGCCAAATTTTTTTTTAAATACATTTGATAAAAGCCCAAGACTGGTGGCATAATTTCACTATCAATTCCAGTATATTGCCACTTTTCGTTACTACAAAAAGACAATATCAGCTTGCTGATGCCATGATCATTTCTCCTCAGACACCATTCTTTTTCCTTCTTCCTGAATTTTAGCAAAACAGACATTTGAGCATACAGGAAGGCTATTTGTTACAGCATTTCGCATGTTTTCTTAAAATCCTCTTGACAGCATGATGGAAATGAGCGGCTGCAAAGAATTTATTCTTTAACACTGCACTCAGTCATTGCTCTGCTGGATCTCGCTAGCTTGCCCACTTCACAGTCTATATGAAGGTACTCCTCCTTTACTGTAAACTTTTCTGTGGCACATGAACACACAGACCTCCTCTGGGCCTGGGCTTAATTCTAACCCCAAAAGCACACAGTGAAAGCTGACAGCGGGGAGACTGACCCCTCACAAGGTACGGAAAACACAGAGAGGAGCCCTGTTCCCCCTCTGGCCCAGGACACAGGGGCACACTGGATCCTTCAGAGGGATGACGGATTGGTGGGAAGGACACACTTTGAAGCTCTGTATTTCTTTATTCAACTTCCACCTCCCTCTGGCACAGCCCTCTCTCTACACCATCCCGTTTCCCTCCTGTCCACACATATGCCTTTGAGACACCTTGCCCCAATGTTACGTCTGATTTTGACGGGTGCTATGCCTCCTGCTTGTTCTTGTCTGCTCAGTGATCTCCCAAGCCCAAAGTCTCCAACCAAGGTGATCCAGCTTCATCTCTACCTGTGATCCCAAGTCTTCCTCACGGCTCGGACCTACAGAGCTTTTTTATGAGTGAGCAAGTAGGTGAGAGGAAGCCTATCTTCAAAAGAGATGACTAATGGGCCCTGAGGGCACTTCTCAGCTTCCCTGGAAGCCTGCTAGCCCTTGCTTTTCAACATGCCTAGAGAGGTGTTACATAAATGACGGAACATCCTTGATGGCCACTTTTTGTATGCTAAAAGCATTCTCCCAAGTTGGTGTTTATGTTAATGACTTTAGTCAGGGTTTTGAAGTGCCTGGATGATGAGCAGCTAGCCTAGAAACGGAGGAGTGGTTCTGACCTTGGCCCACTTCAGGGAAATGCTCTGGTTTCTGACTAATAGAGTATGCCCTATTCCTTCTCCCACAACATGCACTCAAAATAGCTCTGGCATGCCCCATTAAGCAGCATTTTAATTGTTAACACGGCATACTCTGTCCTTGGCACACATTAACTACTTCATTTAAATGTCAATCCCAATTAAAGAAGGGCCGTTTTAAACGGGAACAACTGTGAGGCTGCAATTGCCATTATCAGCTTTTAAGGGAGTTGGAGTGCAACCTCAAATATGAGTTTTTTTGGTTCTCACCTGATGATGGACACACAACACAAGGGTACCATTTGTGATATAGTCTAGTAAAGGGGAAAAGAAAATCATTCCATGTCAGCTAGGGATTGAATACATTCTAATGGAAAGCCTACCAAACTGGGGGTAAGGAGTTTAAACGGGCATTTACCAGGTAAAGGATCTAAGGGCCGGGGTCTGCTCAAAAATAACTAGTTATACAATATGTTGGTGAAAAGCCATGTGTTTATGGAAGTACAATACCAATTTGCTAAAGTACTCAGTACCGTGGGGCAAATGTGGATTTCAGTTTTCAGTCCTAGGCTGCTGCATTGCTTAGCTATTGGAAAGAAGGTGCTTGTATTTCTTGTAATGCAGTGACAAAGCAGAAGCCTGTGACGGATGTTTGTTTCCTTGTGTGTACAGTTCCTCCCTTCCTTCCTCTAACTTTCTCCCTAGGCCTTACCCACAGTGAAAACTGAGGGTAGCTGTGCTGGGACACAAACCCCATTTCCCTTGGAGAGCAATAATGCTAGCATTAGGTTCTGCACAAAGTGGTGCAAGCCCAGGGGCTTGGCATGCAATCGTCCACTGCTGCAAACAGAAGCACACACAAACTGAATCCATTCCCAACTCTGCAGTACCAGATGGATGGCAAACAGGGATGCTCCAGGTCCAAATCACCTCCTGCAGCTGGGCCCCACAGCATTAGAGAAGACAGACAGGGATTGGGAGCTATTGCGTCCGTTTTTTGCCCTTTTATTGTCTCACCACCATTACCTGTCATGTGGGGCTTTAGATTTTGAATTGTCAGCACACTCTTCTGTTTGTCTCAGAATGTGCTTGTATTACTTTGTTGTTTTTTGTGCATATTTTTCTGTGAGGGTCTAGCTGCTTGTTATGCACCATCTGATAATGGGCAATGCATTGGTGGTGGCCTGCCTAATGACTTAGATAGATAGAGGTGCTCATATTGTCAAGCAGGTGTAGTGTTGTCATAGGGATGATGTGTAGGCCTCTCTACTTGAGTTATCTAGTGAGAGATGATTGACTACCCACCACCAAAAGGCGCAAAAAACACAACCACGCATGCCTGCACGCATAAGTACACATGTAAAAGTACCAACATTACAGTACTAGCAGAATGGATGAATCAGTGAGCTCTAGCATCTTGAGGAGGAGGAGGAGGAGGAGGAGGAGAAGGTGGAGGTGGAGGAGGTGGAGGTGTTTAGATTGATCAAGTCACATTTGTGCAACAATGAATCCCAGTGGATTTAATCAACACACTTAGGACACAAATGGCTCACTTGTGTAGAAGTGCATCATTTGCAGTTCTGGTTGTTTGCTATTTTAATGCTAATGTCTTCTCCAGTGCCCACCAGCCCTACTTGAACATGCTTCATCATTCAGTCCTTTTTTTATATAGCATCTCTCTTTCTCTATCTGTCTGTCTCTATCTCTATCTCTTGCTCACTCAACCCCTCCACCCACCCACCTATTCATCCCGTCCCACAGCCCCCACTTCTGTCTGCTGCCATGCTCCAATGTCTCCCATTAGGAAAGGAAATGAGGCGAGGTACCGATGCAAATATCTTGGACCCCTTGCTGCTCCCTGACTCATCAGAGACAGAAACCAGGATGGCGTAAGGAAGAATGGAGGGAGGACAGGGAGAAAGAGGTGGTGGGGCACAGTGGTTAGACAGAATACAGACCTACACAAAACATACAATTGATTGGTACACAATGAAAAAACGGAGAAAAGCGGGTGCCGCTATTTGAAGGCAGAGTTTATTATCATGCAGAAAGCTTTCTCTGGTAAAATAAAACAACAAGGAGAGCATAAACCATTGAACACTACATTATTTCTCGCTTTCACTCTACATTCTTCCTTTTTCATGGTATCTGTCTTATCATTCAGCCTGCAGTGCTATTTCAGCAGTTCTGAAGTGTCATTTCTTTTCTCAGCCTAGTGACTAATCTATGTCTAGCGCACTTGATTGTTATGTGTGAGAGACATGTTTTGTGTTATTTTATTTTTTTTTTACGCAATTCTTATGTTAAAGACAGACAGGGTGTGAGGGCGGAAAAACTGTAATGTACAAAAGATGTATAAAAATGTATTTAATGTCACAATTGCTACAAAGCTGGCAGCTTACACATGCTCACTAAAATGCTGTCAGCCCCGGCTCCACCAAACAACTGTAGGTGGAACACTATTCACTACATTCATTGTGTGATTTTGCTGCAGTATTCAGTCAGGATGTAAAAACGTTCATGTTCTACTTATGGATGTTACCAGCCACCTCACTTATCGGCAGTATGAAAATGAGGGATGGTGTTTGGTCATTCACATCGTGAATAGTAATGTAAACATAACTAAGAGATTCCATTTGACCCCACATTTTCTTTGCAAAGAACTAAAATATCTCTAAAGTGGCAGCTACATTTCAGGGTTTTGTCTAGATGCAGAGACAACGAAAAGACATGTTCAGCCATTTGATGATTTCACTGAACAAATGTGTATATCAGAAATCACCTATGTACATGTTTTGCAGAGCTACTTCATGACCTTCACACTTGTGGCATTTTCCTATTACATGGTATCTACTCAACTCTCCATTTTTGGTTTTCCATTATGAAAAAAGTCGGAGGTCGACTCTGGTTGGTCGGAGAGAATAGTCACTAATCACTAAGTCGTCATTGCTAGCGACAGACAGGGGATCACCACAGTTATAACAGTTATTGCTGGGGGGAGATGAATGTGTGTATCAGATTGAATGGCAATCCATCCAATAGTTCAATAGCCATCTTTTCACCCAAAGCCACATATGTTAACCTTATGGTGGCGCAAGAGGTAGTCATGTCAAGGGATTGCCAAAGTCAGTAGGATTCTTCCTCTGGAAACCATGAATGTGTATAGATTAAGTGGATGTTGATAAAGTTAACAAAATAAGTGTAATCTTTGACCTGCTAATGATTCTAGATGAGACGTCAGGGGATTACCAAAGGCATGAGGCTTCATCTGTTAACGTCTGCACAAAAATTCATCCATTAGTTAAGATAGTTCAGTCTGGACAAAAGTAGTGGACTGACCAATATAATTACATTGTCATCCTTAGAGCTATGCCATGAGCATGACTAAAAACAAGACTGAGGTTGTAAATAAAACTGGAATCTTTCTTCAGGTTTTGTGGTTCTGTCAATAAAAAGACAATGCACAGCCATGTAAAGTCATTTGTCCCAGCTGGGTGGCTGGCCCACAAAGCTTACCCATGCCTCCAGCACGACAGTTTTGCTCTAATGGCATGGGGTGCTCAGTGATTGGAAAGCGACACAGTGGAATCCTAATGAGTGTAATGATTATCTCTGTGGCCAGCTGAGCCATTTACCCGGCTGGACTCGGCCTTTGGTGGATCTCATGTACGCTTCATGCTGTTTGAGAAGCTATATATGAACAGAGAGGGGGCATTGTTTTTTGTCCTTAAAGGAGAATTCCGGTCGATTTGACTGCTGTAGATGTGACAGAAATGTATGAATGTTGTGTCAATTCAGCTGTGTTTAGTTCCGGTGTTGAGATGGCAGTTATGGTGTTTTTCCACTGTGTGGTATCTACTCGACTTGCCTCGACTCTACTCGCCTTTTTTGGTTTTCCATTACGAAAAAAAGTCCCTGGGACCTGCTACCAGGTAATTTTTTTTTTTTTGCAGTTGGTTGGAGAGAATCGTCACTTATGACGGCGTTTTTAGCAAACGAGTGCAAGAGTGTGTGTCCGGAACATGCCATTTAAAAAAAAATAATAATAAAAAAAAATTAAAAAAAATCTAGCCAGACACCGACAGATTATCTACTCTTTGCACTATTCTCACTTTTCAACTATTCAATATTAAGGGATATTAGGGGCTTTTGCATGTTGTTTCCAATATTCCACACTGTTACTTTAAAAAATCAATCAAATCAATCGTATCAAAGAAAAGATTTTATTTAGCTATTCAAGTAGCGCATCAGACCCTCCCGTACATCCGGTCTTCTTCCTCTGCACCCTGTGACAGTGTCCCCCCGCCTCTGCTGGCCCAGATGCATCCCAGTCATTGTCCATGACTCTCATAACGATTTTACAAAGCACAGCAGATCAGAACCAGAGATTTCACCAGTTGTACATCAAACGCCCAAACAGACGGTCTGCGGCGGCGATTTTGCAAAGTGAATCATCTGAAACACACACAGTACACAGCATACATATTTTGGTTTGTAATCATGGTTGCTAAAGTTCATGTAGGCCTACTTCATATAGTGTATAGGCCTAGTAAATACTCACTGCAACCCTGAAAACATGCAAATGTTAACTTACCGTTTTTGTGTTGGCAAACAATGGTCATGTTGATGTCTGAACTCCGTCGGAATTCCCAAACTCCTGTTTTTTTTTCAGCTGTGATTTTTGTTGCTTCCTTCAGCTTCTTTTGAAACAAATTTTCTTCTAGCTGTGGCAAGTAACCACATGCCGAGAATCAAAAACAACACACCTCTGACATGCTGTTGTGAGTCGCGTTGAAAATTACATCATGGCAGTTACCGGCTGCGTAGCTATGGTGACCAGCCACACTGAGGCGTTACTCAATCTGCAATGGAAAACGGACGCAGAGTGCGTCGAGTCGAGGCGAGTCGAGCTGTTACCAGCAGTGGAAAAACGCCATTAGAGAGATTAAATAAGGTAGTGTCTACAAACTTAGCTCAATTATAACTTGTCTCCTGCTAGTTGTACTACAGCACTTTTAAAAATAATAAGCAAGCATACGCTTATTTTTGAAAATATGTTTGTATCTCTTTTTGGTGTCCCAAAGCACTCCTTGCAGTATCAACACAGGAGCTAAACACAGCTGAATTAGCAGAACTTTCATGCATTTCTGTCACATCTACAGCAGTCAGATTCACTCAGTGGTCACTCAGAAAGAATCACTGCACATGGGTAGGCACTTTTAATGACATTATGAACATGTTCAGATGCTAAAAACATGTTCAAAACGTGCCCTGTTTAAGCCTGTTGGGTGCTAACTTTAGCAGGAGGATAACACGGTGTAGGCAGCACCGATTGTTTTCATTTTTCCCGCTAGGGACAGCACTCCAAATTTACAAACAACAGACCTACATGTTGAAATTGACCAGAATTCTTCTTTTTAAAGGGAAATATGTCTCATCCAGAGCTGAAACATCTTTTCACTACAGTGCTTCCTGGGAGCCAAACCTAAGTGTGTTTGTCTGCATGTGCACATTTGTGTGGCTACCCACGCTGCACACTGTAATCCACTTCATCTCAAGTGTTAACTTCAGCCATGTTGCTACCTAGTCATCCATTTGCTTTAAATTCTCTTTCAGTCTCTGTAGTTCTCTCTCTGCTTAGCACTTCTAATATTAGTCAGGTCTAATTGCTGTGTTGAGTGCTAACTAAAAAGCTAATTAGGCCAGTGCTTTCTGGTTAAAGAGTAGGCGGAAAGTGAACAGAGGGTTTCTAGTACAGTAAGTGTCCCCACCCAGACCTGACAGTGTTGTATTTGACCTCCGCTTTATTCCTTTACCAAAAGATCACAGGACAAGACCTTTGTTTTCTTAACAGTCTGTCGGATTAGTTGTTCAATTTTTGCTCCCACACAGGAGGTGCAAGATTGTGTTTTGATGTTTGACTTCAGCAATTTGTTAATAATTCCCGGTGGAAATGTTAGCTATTTCCAGAGAGAGATTTGTGGAGGATTATGTTCCACCACAATGTATACCATCAAAGCAGTTGAATTTCAAACTTCTCTCTGAAATTGATTTTTTTCTATTGAGTGATCCCTGCCTCCATTTCAAACACAAATCTGTAGGGATAGTCTGTACAGTAGTGTGTGTCCAGGTAAATGACACAGAAGTGCATAAGACATGCATAAGATGATGCGTGACATCTGTATTCACTCAAACCCTCACAGTGAAAACGCAATACAGGATTTTCACACCAATCTACTGACTTTTGTGAAGGAATCTTGTTAAAATCCGTTCTGCCTTAAGGTTTCACACACTTTTATCTATTCGTTGGTGATTGAATGTTCCCCCTGCTTCCTCTGCCTTTTTTAATGTGGGCTTTGTGAACAAATTAAGACCTAGCTTATTAAACAAGTGAGCCTTTAAATTACACAGACTGGCCTTGCATGCATGGGTGACTGTCAGAGCCCTCTCCCTGCCACCTCCAGCAAAAAACAAACGCATTAGGGAGGGGCTGCGCTTCGCTGTCCCTTATGTTATGTACATTTTCAGAGAGTGCCCTGATTTAACACCAATGTGTTTTAGAGTGCTGTAAGGGTGAATATGATGTTGATGTACTGAGTATTGTGTGCGTGCCTCTTGTATTTTTATGTGTTTCATTAGGCAGAGGATAATGAAGGTGCATGCTGATGCTTTTTCAAAAGCCTTTCTTCATATATGGGAGAGTTGTTTTTGTTGCGCTTGATTGAGTTTGAATCTTGACAAATGTAGCAGCCTAGTTGTTGTCTTTCCTAAGTTGCTGATTGCTGTTGATCTGTACTTATTGTGTCTTAGAATTGTCTTATCTTGAACAGCAGGCTCAGAGCATGTAGCTGTAGCTGCAGTTTGGTTTGTTCTGAGTACTAGATGGTTTCAAGTTGTCATGAAACTACTCTGCTCTGTATAGTTTGTCTCATTGAGCCTTTACTGTGAATATTTTTATCCTCCCTGTCATTTGCATAATTAAACATCCCACTGTTTTTGTGAATGTATTTGTATAAATATGTGAATGGAATAATGCACACTGTTAAACCACAGTGTAATTAAACACTTTGATTGTGTTTTTATAATCATAAAAAAGCAGTTCAGTGTTTGAGGAAAAACCAATTAAGCTACAGTTGGAAGTAATTTTGAGCATTATTTGAAGACCTTTATCACATAATTGGAACCATTAACTATGTTGTTAGTAAAAATAAGTTGGAACAAGTTTTCTTTTGAGATTGAGAACAGAACGAATGTGTATTCTTCACCAGTGATTTGGAATATTTTAAATTTTTCATGAACATAAACCTTTAGCATTACTTAAAACTGCACTAAACATAAACCTTTAGCATTACTTAAAACTGCACTATTACATTTGCTTTAACCCCTCCAAATACATAGTTTGTGAGAATATATCATGAAAATGAATTCAGGACAGTGCATTAATCCAACATTATGTTCATGAATGAAAAAATGTAATGTCAAAAGCTGCCATGCTTATGAGAAATGGGAGGGTTTATACACACAACCTTTTTGTCTGATCCCATTAACCACACCATATGTGTAAATTTTGTACACAACATCTCAGTAGTATTTGTTGTAAAAGTTCCAAGCTACCTCACAACTTCTCACTCCATATATTTCAATTTGGTTGTTGTTGTTAAATCCTTCCAAATGAATTGCACCACATCTTTGGGGCACCATACAGCAGTTGGTATAGTAAATGTCTCTGGTTTAATCGGTTTGAATCTGTAGCTGCTCTCCCAAAACACATGGTTATATTTCAAAATTGCAGTATTTATGCTAAGTAGTAAGGCTTTTTCCAAACTCCTCTGGGGAAAAAAATGTCAAGAGTTATGAAAGCATTCTGACTCCCTTGAGATGGATAACAACTTGGGGTACTGTAGGTGGGTTTTAGCACATTCTTTTGTGAGTGTTTCTGTCTAGTTTGAAGAAGGAGCAGGAGGCTTGAGGAGGAGAATTAGTGTGGGAGAACAAACTCTCAGATCTGCCCTAGTTCTCCCAGGGGGTTGGGACCAGCAGTGTGGATGTGTGGCCATCTTCCAACTCTGACACAGTGACCTCTATTCACTTGCATGTTCTGCCCCTGTTCTTAATAAATAAGATTATTAGATTAAGTTTATATTTACACCTACTAAAGTGAATTATGCACTAAATTGCAGTAGTTACTGTAAATTACCAGGTGCAAGTACGTCTAGGAGTCAGAGTTAAAATTGTTCTAAGAGTGAAATGAAAAGATTTCTAGATTACATACAACTGTTTTAATATAATTCTAATAGGAAACGCTCAGTATTGAGACATTGTCATTGCAATCAAGAACCCTAAACATGAAAAAAACAAATTAAGCTTAGTTTCAAACTACATGCCTGTCTGCAAATTAACAAATCCATGCCCACAAGGAATCTTTTTGTTTTGTGTTCTTGATGTAACAACTCCATAGTAAAAACACCTTTCTGGCTCCCTTCAGGTTAGATAGATCCATCTTATGTCTTAACATAAAAGAATAATTAGATTTTTTTTCATCCTACTATGCCAAGTCATTGCCTCCCACATTTTACCGTGATTCTGCAAGCTGTAACGTATAATCCTGTGACCCTTCACAATCAGCCTGACTCATTTGCATGTGACATCACTATTATTTAGTAAATAAGGACAAGAAATATCCTAAACCCCACCCAGCACCACACTTCAAGTCTTTTTCTCTGTCTCTTCTGCACAAAGCCAATCTTCAGTCACATCAGTTCTAAAGCCTGCCAGTGTGTGTGATGCAGCGAGCTGCTCTCATCACTGTTAGGAAAGGACAATATAATGTGAGAGCTCTGAAAGTGCCAGCAAACTGTCCACAACATAAGGTTGTGTGTCTGACCCATGCATCTCAGATGTGTTATCAGTGGTAGAGACCTTGCTAGACTATACAGTATGTGGAAATGCTTGTTTTGTCAGGCTGTATATTTAAATGCTTCAGGCCATATTCTGTATAAGGAATCAAATGACTTTTAAAATGGTATTGGTTAGTCGTGTTGGTTGTTGTTGAAATTAATCAGGTTTCTGTCTGATCACAGATAATCTGTTGAACATGTCATTAAATCAGGAACATTTACAATTGTACCTATGTTTTGTTGTAAATACATTGAGCTAAACTAAATGACATGATTTGAATCAGGAAAGTGATGATTTCCGCCTCAGATTTGAAAATAAATAAAAGATAAAAGGTTGTAACACTAGATTAAATGCTTGCATAGTGTGCTGTGAATTCTTTATGTGTAAGTGTGCCATTTGAATTCGGCGTGGGGATGGTGGAATCTACCACTAACTACTACTAAACTACTACGGACTCTAAAGAGGCGTGAAGCAGGATTTCTGGTTCTGCGGAGGCTCCACACAGAGCTTTCGCCTTAACGTACATAAGTGAAGTATAAACTTGTGCGTTGGTGTGTGCGTCGAGCCGGCATGTGTGTGTGTGCGTGTGTTGGGAGTGTGTGGTAGAGCAAGGGGGAAGTAAGTAGTGACTCTTGAGTCACAGTGAGAGAAACAAAGTGTCTCCCCTATGCTTTCTGACCACGGTGGGAAATCTATAGCAGGAAAAGTTAACCCTCTCAGATTTCATGTTTATGGAGAAGGAGAACCAGAAAATGAGTCCAACATTTTTGAGAGGTGCAGGTCAGGCTATGGCACAGGGTCCGGCATCGGTCCGTGCCTCAACATACCTACGTACGTGGCCACGGCTTAGATTTTACGCAGAAGTATAATTCACGCGCAAGGCCAGACCCTACAGGTGAATGGGGTACAACATTTAACTAATAGTTAATTGAATTTGAACTTTGTTGAATACTTACATTAAGACAATTAAGTTTTCTATTAGACATTTTCCGAAATGTTACGTTTAAATATCCAAATTTTATATTATTTAATAAATTGTTTCATTTGGTCACAAATTAGAGCATAACATTTTATTTTGGGTATTCCTTTTTATCACTCCATAATTTAAAAAAATTCAATTTTCTAGTTCAAATCTATTCTAGTGTTCAGGTACATCTCACAAATTCCCTAGTTCTAAAGGTACTATACCTAAAATACTTGATGAAAATGCAGCTTAAGTGCTACTGAAGTGTTACATTAGATTGTTTAATACAGAAGAAATGCCTATCATAAATGAAAAAAATAGTTTAATTTCATGAAAAGTATTAAAACTTGGATGTAGCACATAAGAATCCTGTATCATTGAACATGGGTCATGATGTTGTGGTTGAATATAGGTCCCATGCTGGTTACCTGGCTGTTACAGATATGTATCATGCTATTGCAACACAATTCAGAAAACAACTTTTAATGGAAAACTGAGCGTTGATTCTTCTATTTAACAGTATTGGCGCAAAAGAAAAAATCAGCTGCTGGGTTTAAAACCACCAATACCACCCACACTTGTCATTTGTTTTTATTGAAACAGAAGTTCTCTTTATTAACAAGTATTCACTGTTATTTTCTACATCACATTTTTCAGACACATTCATGTCTAAATGCTATTGTCTGTTGTGCTTGTCATGTTGTTACAGCTAGTGCCACTCCAGATTCCTGGTATAATACAAGCAATTGCCTTTTGACCTTTTTTTATTGTTGCCATCTCCCATTATATGAAAGGACCATCAGCTGACTGGGGTCACACAGGCCCAGCTCAGGTCAAAAGCCTCCATACTGAAGATGAAAAGTAAGCAGAACCCATATAGATATATTGGAGTAATATATGCCTAGGAAGCTGTGACCAATCTCTCAGAAAGTTATTCCATTCATAAATCAAAACAGCTTCCTGAAATACATTTAGGCTCATCCAGGTATGTCAGCAGAGTCTGTTATACCTTGATTTCTGATTCTGCCACATTCTCAGACTGTAATAACTATGACAATATTGTGTGTGTGTGTGTGTGTGTGTGTGTTGTGTGTGTTGTGTGTACTAAAACCAGAATAATCCACCAGAAAATGCTTAGCTGCAGGGCTTTAGTTTGACAGTTTGGAGGATTTGAGCATCCACAAGGCACAGATGTAGAAACATGGACATAGAAAAGTGTCTTCAATAAAGGCTCTGTCTTTTATCTCTTACAATTGTTGGATATTTCTTGGTGTAACAAATGACACATGTAGGCTAGAGTATGATGACAATAGACCCCATGAAGAGTAGCTGTTGCCAGGGAAACAATGAATGGGGTTCCCAATGAACAATAATAATGTACACTTGTATTTGTCACTGTTTTGTTTCTGATCATCCTTCCACACTGATGTGCCGGTCAAAACAGCAGGTGCCCTACCCATTGACTGGCATGTTAATCAGGTTGGATTAGACCTCAATTGAGTACAAATGTTATGGAAAATGGTTTGAGTTACATGCTAAGCCTCCTACTGGCCAGTAATCCACTGCCCTTAGCTTGGAAGAGTCACCCGCGGGCTAAAGTGTGTGCCGTTTTTGTCCATGTGCCAGCATGTGTGTGAGCCCCACAAACATCCACATCACTGTCAAGTTTCTTTGCCCTGGGAGTGACTTCATGTCAAGCTCTCCTGAACAGATGCATTAAATAACCAGAATAACATAACTGATGTGTGGAGGGATTGGAGGGAGTCAGAAAATTATGAAAAGATCTGATGGGCTTGAGGCATCCCCTTGGTGTTTTGAGCGACATGTAATCAACGTGTTTGTCCCCTCTGAGCCACAGACGGCCTGGATGAAGATAGTCTTGCTAGCAAAGCAATAGATCAGTATCTCAGGGACAGTTTACCCCCCACACCCATCACACATTAAACTGGCTTTGGGGGACTTGTTTTTATCCCTTTCCTGTCACTCATTTCTTACACAACCTCTTAAACCTCTTTAACAAAGCTAGTTAAAAAAATCCCTCTGGCCATATTCCCCCTCTTGTTGCTATTTGCCTCTCTTCCAGGTGGTCGAGGTTACATTATTATAATGATTAACAGATGGTTAAGTAATCTGCAGGGAGAGGACCCAAATTCCTTCAATGGATAAGACAAAGGTGAAATGTTTCAGCCGTTCAAAAACTGGGTTTGTGCCTGGAAGGTGTAAGTAAGGAAAGTAAATGGCGCAAAGCTCTGAATTCTTAGCTTCTCAAGTGTTGCTGTGTGTGACAGCAGAAGACTGTGATTGTACTTGTCTTAAATGTAAATATTAGGGAACATGAAAGTATAAGAAAATGGCATTGTGTCATCAGAGCAGCATACAGGAACAGAAATAAAGGTCAATGGTTTAAAGTTAGTCTAAAAAAAACGTATATTAATAAAGCTAATAAGTTGAATGGGAGTAGGTCAAGGGGCTGAGACAGTCACTTAGACGGATGAGAGAAAATTAAACGGTAAGAGACGTTACACTTTAGGTTGGAACTCTCTTGATATGAGACTGTGTCCTGCATAAAGACCCTGAGGCAGCTGTCAGGAGTGAGACAACTTTACTCCCATCTGCTGAAAAAAAAAAAACACCTCTTAGAAATCCATTATTATTTTTTATTTTGGCATCATATTTTAACTCAATGCATTCAGATTAAGGCATTATAATCTGATCACTAATTTGATTCTTAAATCAAACCACTTAAGAACTAATCAGTTTTTATGAGTGATTCTTCTTCAGTAAGGCCCATGGGGGGAGAGAAAGAGAAATACACATACAGAGAGAGAGAGAGAAACACACATACAGAGTGAAAGAGAGAAACACACATACAGAGTGAAAGAGAGAAACACATACACAGAGAGAGAGAGCAACACACATACAGAGAGAGAGAGTGAACAGGCAACACACATACAGATGCCTCATGAATAGATAGTGGGGTCATTTGAAATGAGTGTTGTCCATGCGACAAGCAGAATGACCTTCCTCTGTGGAGGAGAGTGGTAATTCTCTTTCACGCATAATTAGCCGTGTGTGTGTTTAGCATCTGCCACAGCCATCAGTCCTGGACAACTGTACGATGGCATCTCATTTCTATGAGACAGAAATCTTGTGTCAGGAACGTGCCTCATTTCTTCATTTTTTTCACTCGCTCATTCATGTTGTTCTCTCTTCTTCCATCTCTCCTTTTTTCCTCACCTTCTAAGTCTCTCAGTGACAAAGAGACACCATCAGAGACAGTCTTTGACTGACAGTATTTGGTGTTGGAAAAGTGATTTAATTTCGCTCCACTGCTATTATTATTTGTTATGCAAAATAGGTTGTAATGGCCACCATTCTCCTACTTGGGATAATAGCTTAAGGAATTAGTGTGTGCTCCCTGTCTATGCACATATTGTTTGTGAGCCAGGTAGTTAATGGTGAACATCTTTTCACTCACCGTGGTGCTGAATGTACCTTTTTCACCGCTGTCCCATACATCGTCATTGTGATTATTTTGACAGCCACAGCATTACTGTGCTAGTTGTGTATCAATAGTCACACACCATAACCTTTTCGTATCCTCTCGCTGTGATCTATTTTATGGTTACTACTGATGAAAATGAATACTGATTTTTTTTTTTCTAATTAAAGACGCTAATAAATAGAGTGAAGGCTGTGAGTCAGCTCAGGCCAACTGATCAGAAGTAGTGAATTTATCAGTGAGTTTTTGGAAAATAATGAGCAGAGCACATGGATGGACAGCAGAAAAGTGGGTTATTCTGAATTGGTATTTTAAGACGTTTCTTTTGATGTATGGATGCTGTTGCTTCTGTAGTCACTCAGGCTCTTGCAGCACATAATAATACAGAAGGAGTTTCTAAAGACAAATGTGTAATCCATCAGTTAATTAAAGAAATAATAGGCAGTATTTTACTAAAACAAACAATGTGTAGACTAATACACAAATAATCTCTCTTTCAATCATAACCAATGAACCATCAGACGTGTGGTTGTGTCTGTATCTGCAGAGCTCCTGGCCCTTTGCCTGTAGTTTCTCTTTTCGTCTTTTTGATTGTGGGACATGGGACATGAGTACAGCGGGTCGTTCTTTAACCACAAGGTTGGCGATTTGATCTCCAGCTCCTCATGTTCGCATGTCAATGTGTCCTTGAGCAAGACACTGAACCCCAAGTTGCTCCCGGTGGGCAGGCCAGTGTCTTGCATGGTAGCTTGGCTTGGTTGTATGAATGTGTGTGAATGTTTGTTCTCTGCATTCACTCATGAGCCGACAACGACCTTCTCAGAGAGGTGTGGGTGTGTTTATTTGTGCTTTAGAACTTTTCTTGTTGAAAATAGGATCGTATTCCTCTGATTCATTGTTATGGTCGGCATTCCTTGTCTTCATTTCCTCTCTAGCTCGCTCAACCACCCCTGCCCTCTCTCTTGCTGGCCCTGAGCCGTGGAGGAGGGACCAACTTTGAACGTTGTGTTTACAAACAGTAAGCAATACTTACTACATATTACATCTTAAATAATCATTATAGATGTCAATGAAAATTTAGTTTTGTCGTCATTCAAGCTGCATTTGTTCAAAAGAAGACATGCATATAAATAGTACAGTGTGTGTGTGTGTGTGTGTGTGTGTGTGTTGGCCATAAACAAACAGGGTGTCTGCCAAAATCTTACAAATGTAAAGATTCCCATTCCTCTGCTGTTCTCAGTTTTAAGTAAAATGTGTGGAGACCATATCAGTCAATAAGAAGTCAGTGGCAAGTGTTCTTTTGTGAACCCGTTTCATGGCATTATTATGTTGTCTCCGTGCCTACTGTGGCTGCCCCAAATATGAACAGAGGCCATGGCTTGAAAGAATCCAGCTGAATGGCCTTAGGCTGTTAACATATTTGCTGATGAAGTTGATGGTGAAGCTCATTAAAAAAGAAGACTTTACAGCAGGAGGACAAATTGTTGGATCCCTTTTAATTTGGACCAGCAGAGGTGTGGAGGATGCTGTCATAAACTCGTGCTGAATTATCTGTGCAAACATCTGGAGGGCCGAAAGACTCACGCCAGACCTTTTTAATTTGTGGACTTTTTATCAGCTTTCAAAACTATCTGTCCATACATGCTAACTGATAAGATGCTGTTGGTTTGCTAATATTGTAGGATGGATGATATAGACTTCATGACTAACCCCCTGACTAATCCCAATAAGTAAGAAACAGAATGCTGTTAAAACAGCTCTGGTTTTCCTGAGTGCTTATGTTGGCTTAAATTTCTCAATCTTTGCTCTCTTCCTCCGTAAAGCAGCGCTTATCATTACACATAATTATTAGATTTTTATATAAAAGGCAAACATATACAGTATCGGTCCAGCACTAGTTGATAATCCCCTGCCAGGTGGCCTGCAGGGTTTAAGCTCCAGGGTTGGCTGTTGTCCCAGGGAGTGAGATTGAGTTCTGGCATCTCTTATCTCTGTGTTTGCCAGCATTATTTTTATTTTTTTTACTGTCCTGTCTGTTTCTCTGTGTGACCATCGGGCAGCAAGTGTGTGCAGTCAGACCAAACAAATTGAATTATTTTCCAGCAAAACCCCAAAAACGATTTAAACAAACTGGACAGCGGGTGTGACTGTCTCCCCATACAGGGCCAGAAGTTAATAAGAGTTTAGCTGGTAGCTGCTGCTGATTTTTAAGTTGCACACGCCCAAGCTTGATCCAAGCCAAGGCCAACATTCAGAGTGACTGTACCGTCATATGTTACACAGCACCTAAGTATAGTGCTGCTGTGACACCCAGTGACATTCTCACTTGTCACCACTGTATCCACTGATCCATCACACAATTCTAAGAGCGCATCCTGTGGCCATAGTGGAACAACAACAACAGCTCATCCTTATGTCACACTGACCTACTGGTTTGTTAAACGTCTGGTAACCAACCAGGTTGGAGAGGTTACTTAGAAGATGTATTGCATTACAATATGTTACTGTCTGTAGTGCCAAAGTTGTGATGAGTAATAATTCAATTAAAGGGATTATTCAAATGATTCTGGTCATATATTCTGTTACAGTAGTTTTTGATATTGACACCTCATTGTTTCAGTTTTTTTTGATAAATCATTAGTCAATAGACGTTCCACTTTAGGGATTGCTCCGTTGCTGTCGGAAATTCAGCAAATCCAGCAAATTGGCCCAAAGTTCCAATGACTTAATTTGAATATTTCAGTGTTTAACCATTACCGATCTCCAAGGGTCTATTGTCTACACCCCACTTCGCTCTGAAGCATTTCATGGACAGTAGGTCCGGTACATTCATGCCCTCACTTTAAACTTGCTCATTAACACCTCTTTTCTCAGCTCTTGCAAGTTGAGCCTTTGTTTCTAAATAGCTCTTAGTAAGTTTATTCCTCTGCTGTGGTTCATCGTGTGATCGATGAGCACCAGTTGGCTCTGTCACTAAGACAGTGATGGAGTGGCCCCCTGATCCTAGCTGTTATCCCATATAACATATACATAACCAACAGCGAATTGTCTGTACACTCAAACAGAGCATGCAAATTCTGCTTAGTGCCGAGTGCTGAATAATTGATAAAACTATTTTCCTACTGGAGTCATTGCGGCGATTATAGCTGTTGTGGAGGCCATAGCGGACTGTTTTGTTATTAATAGCCCGGTAATTGTGAGTGGCAACCTGATTGATTCACTTCCTGTGAGTGCAATTGACGACACATTATCACAAATCGTACATAATCATGCAAATGTTTGCTTTTTCACACAAGCCCTTTTTATTTATACACACACACACACACACACACACACACACACACCCACACACTTTCTCCTCTGTGTCTTTTACATGCTGATAGAAAAAAAGGGGAAGATGTGCCAGCGATTGCAAAGAGGGAGGGGGAAGGATGCGCGTGTATGTGTGTTATGTAGAAATACAGCTGGTGATTTTCGCACTACATCATTTCATTACACATAGACATGCTGCAAAGTCTTTCCTCATGAGCCTACTCTGACCCCAATCTTTACAGGTCCCTTGACCTTCTCACATTAGAAGGAACATCGGCAACGTGCTCAACGGCACAAACAGGCCTAAATAAGGTTAGTGTATGCTGCACCAAGTGAAAAGTCAGACGTGATTTTTAGCTATTCAGAGATGGCTCTGGTCACAGTGTAAGGAGGAATGTTGAGGGGAAACGTACATTATTTGGCTTACATAGTTCAAAGGTCAGGCGAGTTTGTATTTTCCATGACAGTTTTGTTTATTTAAAGACATCACAAGAAAGACTTGAACAAGGTGTCTGGTGTGTTACGTTGTGTGCATGGAAATCTATGTGTTGAAATTACACTTCATCAATCATGGCCCAACCACAGTGTCCACCAGACTAGTCATGTTACTGTGCGCTAAAAGATTGCATGTGATCAGGGAAACACACAGATGTTACTGAAAGCTGATTTATGACGGAGAATGTGTCTATTCATTTGTCTGCCTTGCTGGCTCGCTTTAGCTTGTCAACTCTGACCGTGTTTATGGACCTTTTTTGGAAAGCATCCAAACACAGAATCAGCCTGTAGTCGTTCTCTCAGAGGGGTAAAAAAGAAGATACACTTCCTCATCAAACATTTGGCATGGATGAAACGCAGATTGCAGGAACGTGCCTGATGCCATTCACCCTACACCCTCACTCCCACTGCTCGTCATCACTGCCTTTACTTTCGTAGTCTCTGCAGGGGCAACCAAGTGTAGACACGCTCTGATTGGCACATTATGAGCACAGGCTCAATCACTTGCTCACATACAACCTTAGACCTGATTATAATATTTGTCATACATATGCATCATTTATTTATCATTTAACTCCTTGCATAAAATGGTAATACTTCAACTAAATGATTAGCTGGGAAGATTATACTTCCTACAGTTTATTCAGATTATATCAGATCAAATGCAGACATGGTAAAGCCAAAGAGCTACGGACAAACATTATTATGTGCAGCAGGGGTGTTCATATGGTCTGTGAGTCGTGTGTGTCTTTGTGGTCCATCTGAAATGAACTCGGTAGGGA
>JABXJD010000002.1:2765000-2767500 GCA_013375575.1 Percina caprodes | reverse complement strand
CTCACTATCCCCTTACTGCCTGTCCCCTGAACATACTGTAAAAAAACATGGCCTCTGTAGACAGCCCAGGCTCCACAAACAGCAACAAAAACAAACTGCGGCAACCTGCACCACAAAACAAACAGCGTTCCAGCCAATAACCGACAAAAGGATTTTGTGCTGGGGGTCGGGGGGTTAGTGTGCAGAAGTGAGGGGGAGGGGCGAGCTAGCCTCCGTTTTGTTTGAAAATACAAAATGACATTACCCAACATCGCTTAGAGTTAAAAGCACACACAATTAACCTCTTAAATAGACGTTTGGACCTAAATGTTTGTCCTGCAGACTAAAGACTGTGTGTGTGTGACTGTGTGACTGTGGCTCAGTCTGGGTTTGTCCATGTCTAAGTATATCTAGTGTTGTAGGAACCTCTCCCAGTGTATGTGGTTACTCCTATTGGGCAGTTCCCCAGTTGAGTTTGTGGTGAAATGTGAACAAGGCGAATATGGGCCTGTTTTCCTAGGCTAACTTTAGCACACTTGAGGCAGACGGATGTTTTGAATAGTAGTGCAAAAACTGGACTGGATTGTTTTTTGTGGTTGAAAAATGAAAAGGCCCACACTGCACATAGTCAGCTTATTCGGTGTAAGGGTTGTGAGCCTTTTGCAAATTGTAAAACCTGTTTTTTTGGCATCTAAGAATGGAAGTCCAATGAAATATGTAATACAATAAAATATTAGAGCAAGACAAGGCACACAACATGCGCTTGTGAGATGCTAAGAAAAGGAAAAAATCAACTAATTACTTTTAATCTCAATGCAAAAATACTTTTGACAAGGGCTTTTTAGAAGTTGAATTATGCATCTGTGACTGAAATGTTGGATAAAATATGTCTTACATCAGTACTAATAATATGCAATCCTTTTTATCCTTTGTCTAATATACTGTAATAAAGAAACCTACAGTATGTCGCAGACCACTATAGTAGACTAAGGTCACTTAAAGATTCATACAGTTAAATTTGACCAGAGTGAAAAACAATTCAACATTTGGAGGGATTGCCATGAAAAAATACTTACAAAACCAATGATCCAAAATTATCCTTAAAATGTTTAACCTTTGCATATTTTCCATGAAGGCATTTGGATTTGAGGGATCAGATATGGACCTTCGTTGTATCTGTTTTTCTGACATGTAAAATTGGTTTCTTGATACTAGATGTGCTGGTTTGTGTATTGTTACACAAGCTGCCCTTTCTTTAATCAGAACTCCCCCTTCTATTTTGCTCTATCTCCTATTCTTTTTTGCTCTAAATTCCTTTCTTTTTATCTTTTCTAATACCCTCTGGCTGATGTTTGTACCAACCTGCACCAGCGTACGCACATATCCAAGAGCACCCACGCTCACGTACCCACAATGCCTCAAATACAGCCTCAGTGATAGGATCAGTGTGATGCTGTATAAATTTCCCCCCGGTGAAATTTGTTTTATTTTTCTAGGACACACTGACACACTCTCATGAGCAAACAAACACATGCATACAAATAAACACACACACATACACACACTGTGTACAAATGCCCTCTCTGTGCGTTGCCAAAGAACTGCTGCAAACAAAGATTAGAGAAAACGCATCAATTTATGTGCCATTGCTTTTATTTACTCTCGGGCTGCTGCTGGGGGTGAGGGGTACTGCAAACACTTGGTCCTGGCTTTCGACTCCCAAGACAGCTGCACTGTGGTTGTAACTTCTTTTTCAATAAGCACAGAACTGATTTCTGTATAATTACACTCATTAAAGAACCATAGCCTAGGCTTTACATAATCAACACTGACACACTGGACACAGACATGGAGCTTCAAAGACCTTGGGCCCGTTCTATAGTTAGTAATAGTAATTTCAATACAGCGTTGATGATGACAGCAATGATACTTTGATGATGCCAATTATACAAGCGCCTTTGTGCTCGCTTCACCAATCGCTCTCTCACTTTTCCATACGTCTCTTTCTATCTCTAGGTCATAACTCACCTGATGTAGTGAAGTGGCTCAAGTTTTAGTTTATTGTCAGGAAAAATCTGAGCCATATCCACCTGATAAATGTCAGATATGGAAACGGAATATCCTCGTCCGCTGTCATATTGCTTACAGCCGTCACTGTTTGTCTGCTTAATGGTGAAAAATGCTAACTATCGACATGTTTGCATCCAACTGTTTAGTCAGGGGTCTTTTTTCTCTGACTACCTATTCCTTCACATGTGTATGTGTTTATGTCCTCTGAGGCAGTGAATACAGGATATGAATGTGTGATCTGGCTGCTGGTCAGCTTGATAGGAATTTTTGTTTATATTGCTGAGGTCAGTCCGTGTTTTCTAGGCAACAGAGGACGTATTTAGTGAAGTCTAATTGTCTCTGTTTATTTAGGCATGTTTGCTGAAGTGCTTACCCCATTGTTTACAGAATCTGAGGGCAAGTTATGTTTGCAACTTTGCTGGTAAATATACATAAGCATGTGTGTATGTAC